>PVIU01035223.1:0-10552 GCA_004026605.1 Ondatra zibethicus | reverse complement strand
GGCAGCTGCAGCACAGGGCAGATGGGAACAGGGAGAACAGGTGGATGACCGACCGGCCTGGAGACCAAGGGAGGAAGCCCAGCACAGTGGCTGAGATCTATTGATGAAATGATCCTGTGCCGGGCCAGTGTGAGCAGACGGCCTGGGTCACCTCCCGTGTCGGAGGTGATCTAAGATAGAAGAACTGCTGCGTGTGAAGGCCAATAAACCCAGCAGCTCAGGAGGCTGAGGTAGGAGGAGCATGAGTTCAAGGTCTGTCTGGGCTACAAAGAGAGCTCAAGATTAGCCTGAGTAACCTAGTAAGATTCTGACTCCAGGTTTAAATAGGATGGGGGAGGAGCACTGCTAGAGCTCAGTCGTAAAGCACACGCCCAGCACAAGGCATCCTGACCTATAGGTTGTGACCGCACGAGTGTAGCCCAGCTGAAGGTGGGGTCATGAAAAATCTGGCAATCGTCAGAGGGATTTGAATGCACAGTGACTCAAAATTAATTGAGAACCATACGTGATGAGTCTGAGGTTTTGATGACTGTGCCTGTCCATACCGACTGTGGGGCTTCACGGTGTTGATGGCCGTGTTTGTCCATACCGACTGTGGGGCCTCACGGTGTTGATGGCCGTGCTTGTCCATACCGACTGTGGGGCCTCACGGTGTTGATGGCTGTGTTTGTCCATACCGACTGGGGCCTCACGGTGTTGATGGCCGTGCTTGTCCATACCGACTGTGGGACCTCACGGTGTTGATGGCTGTGTCTGTCCATACCGACTGTGGGGCCTCACGGTGTTGATGGCCGTGCTTGTCCATACCGACTGTGGGGCCTCACGGTGTTGATGGCCGTGCTTGTCCATACCGACTGTGGGACCTCACGGTGGTTTTGGTTCTGCACACACAGCACTCTCTCCTTTACTTCATGGCACAGAGCCAGTGAGCGCTGCCAGACACACTGGGCCCAGAGTGAGACTATTGTATCTTATAAGTGGTGTTGTGTGTACAGTTTCCAGCTCTTACAGAAGCATAGGCTCAGGTGCAGAAAACAAAGACTTGCATGTGTTCCTACAATGGCTCCTCAGCATGTGAGCATAAACCAGTGTATCTCTGCATTATATTGTTAGACAAACAAGCACAGCTACCTCACTTGTAGGACGTTTGCTTTTTCTTTAATAAAGACTAAACTATATGCATACCAAAGAACTGTTTTAAGATCGATTTCTTTATGATTTATTAACTGCAAATGCTTAATTTGTGGTCCCATTTTTTTAGACCTCTAAACCACGGTTCATGAAAAAGTTTCTTCAGTGAAAAGGGATCACAGGTGAAGCCTGGCAGTGGTGGTGCCGCCCTGTAATCCCAGCACCCAGAAAGCAGAGGCAGGTGGACCTCTGAGTTTGAGGCCAGCCTGGTTTACAGAGCTAGTTCCAGGACAGCCAGGGCTACACAGAGAAACCCTGTCTTGAAAATTAAAAATGGGGGCTGGAGAGGTGGCTCAGCGGTTAAGAGCACTGACTACTCTCCCAGAGGACCAAGTTCAATTCCCAGCACCCACATGGTGGCTCACAACCATCTGTAATGAGATCTGGTGCCCTCTTCTCGCCCTCAGGCATACATGGAGGCTGAACACTGTGTACTAAATAAAGTTTAAAAAAAAAAAAGAAAGAAAATTAAAAAGGAAGGAAAAGAAAAGGGGTCACTAGTGAAAAAAGATTAAGGCCTAGCTTAGGGTGTTCAAGCCAGCAGAAGGAAGGCGGAATGGAGGATCAGAAGGAGAGAAGAAAGGAAGGAAGGAAAGGAGGGAGTGGAGAGAGAGAGGTATCTGATCTCCATCACAGCTTCGATGTGTCCCAACTCTACAGTATTACTACCTGGAGGCAGGATCTTAACAATCAAATTTCATAAAATCCTTTTATAATTGCAAAATATCATAGAGCAATCAAACGGGCATTCCTGGCTGGACATAACCACACACCTTCAGCACAGGAGGATTACCTGTTCGTCCTCAGCCCCCTGCAGATGGTGAAAGCATGCATTTTTCAAAGGAGAGATGATTCGGCTGATGGGGTTGCCTGCTTTCCAGCCCAGCTTCACCTGGAGACTCATAAGCTCAGCCAACACCGTCAGGTATAGCTGGCAGCGGTCCAGATCTGCCACCTACAAAAAGTGTAGGTGGGACAATCAGACAGGAAGTAGAGCGGGTCAATGAGAACAGGAGAATTCTGGGAAGGAGGAAGCCCATTCCTCTATAGTCCTGGCCCAACCACAGAAGAAGCAAGATGTGACTGCCTCACTGAAAAAGGTACCGAGCCATGTGGCTAACAAAGACAAGAATAACAGGCTAATATAAGTTATAAGAGTTAATAAGCCTGAGCTAATTGGCCAATCAGTTTATAGTTCATGTAGACCTCTGTGTGATTTCTTTGGGACTTAACAACTGCAGGAACCGGGCAGGACAAGGACCGGGTGAGAGAGAATTCAGTCAACATCTAGTCACATAAATTTGCTACGTGGCATTTAATGTGCTACCTCAACAATTTTGTGCCTCAGTTTCCTCTTCAGAACATAAGAACAATGGGACCTGTAACTTTCACACAAGTAGAATTCAAAGAGGAAGCAATCCCTGCATGTAAATGCACTAACAAAGACACTGAAGAGAAAGCCAGTGCACTATGCAGTGCCTAGGACGTCTCCACGCAGGCTAAGGATGTCCTCCTTTGCAGTCTGGACTCACCTTTCACAGCACAGCATCGGAACCCTCATCAACTAGGAAGCCTTAGGAGGCAGAAACTCTTCCATGAATTCTTTCTTTTTTTAAACATCTATTAACATACATAGCAATGGGTATCTGTATTTTCATTTCTGTATAATGAATTTTGTGTGATCACCACAATTTCCCTCCAGTCTTCTCGCCACTCCCGATGGCCTTCCTCTTTCCAGTCACCTCTTCTGCCTCTGGAGCAGGAGTGGGAGGTTGCTCACAGAAGCATGTGTGAGGGCTTGCTTACAGAACGGGCAACTTCCCAGTGGCTACACCCCTGAAGAAAATAGCTCTCCTTCCCCTAGCAACTGCCTACTTAATGGGCAGCCTCAGGGAGAGGCAGCCTCGCGAGCCCTCCCCACTCCCTGTCAGGTGATGATGGGCCCAGGCCACCTGCTCACACAGGCCTTGTGCAGATACCCAGTTTCTCCGGTTCTTCCATGCCAGGGATGGCCCTTCAGGGCCTTAGTTTACCCCTGACATCAGTCCTCAGGGGACAGAGGGATGTCCTAATTCCAGAGAGCTAGCAGGGGGGGGGGAGAGGAGCTCCAGGGAGATCTAGGTTCTCACACTCACTATTTCTATGATGTAAGCTGAGTTCCTTCCTCTCCTGAGGCCTCCGGTTTCTCACCCATACAATGGAGACAGTAATATCGACAGTGACATCTGGCTCCAAGCACTCAGAGATCAAGGAAAATCTATTTAGTTGCGCATGGCCAGCTCTCTCCTTCCATCAAGTGGGTCTCAAGGGTCTGACTGGGTGGCCAGGCATGGAAGGCCATTGTGTCACCTTCTTGATGATTTACACAACCAAACTGCAGTAACATTTGTTCACAGAAATGTCTATAAAAACTAGCATTTTCTATGTATTCTTGGAAAGAAAACCTTAGTTATTTTTATATGCCCTACAAAGAATAAACTATGGTGTGCAGGAGGCATGACAGACATATTCAGAAGATCATCTGAACCCAGATTCCACTGTCCCCACTTCTGGCTGCACTTCAACCAATGAGCAAAACTTTAGCTGTGCATGTGTGTGTGTGCATAGGCCTTGCACACCCATGGCCCTGGTCCCGCCCCCAATCTAACATCCTAAATATCTGGGTCCAGGTTCCAGTCACACACAAATGTGTCAAGGGGCTCAAATCCATCATAGTGAAACCTTCCAAATGTGGTAAGAGGACACGCATATCATCCGGGGAAACTGAGGCACAGAAAAGCTTCATCCCTTTCTTTGGTCACAGTTAATACTGATGGAATAGAAACTAGGCCCACTGGTTTGAATGTGAACCCCTCCCCCACAAAGGCTCATGTGTTTAAACACCTGACCCCAGCTGGTGATGCCCTTTTAGGGAGGTTGCAAAACCTTGGGAGGTGCATGCAACCTGACTGGGAGGAGTGGATTGCTGGGGGGGGGGGGCAGGCCTTAGGGTTGGAGTCTAGCAACCTGCTGCCCACACAGGCTGTAACCTGCTGCCCGACTCTCCCACTGCCCACACGGGCTGTAACCTGCTGCCCGACTCTCCCACTGCCCACACGGGCTGTAGCAGTCTGCAAGAGAAAGCTCCCGAAGCCCAAAGCTCCTTACACTCTGCAGCTCGTTCATGGTGAGTCTCCTGAGCACAAACTGAGCCACGCTCTCGGTAGCAGACAGGACAGAGGTCTGGAGGACGGTGGATACTTCATCTGTGGGGAAAATGTGTTTCATTAACCTGACTGTAGTAGGGGCTGTGGTACAAACCATACCAGCGCTGGTGCAACTGTTAGATAACTCACCACACCACAGTCTAGCACAAGGACACTGGGTGGGTTTTAGAAATGTGTTATAAGGAAAAGACATAGTGACTTCTCACTGCAGTCACCATTTCTGCGGGGCCCCAGAGGGAGAAATCATTAGTCTGTGTTCACGTCAACTAATCTTCAACCACTGCCAAGAGGGCACCGTGGGCCAAGGGAGTCTTCCCTGACTGGAAGCCAGGTGCTGGTGCAGATTGGACCAGAGCACATGCACAAAGACACTAAGTTGCTTAATAAGTCCCCAAACCATAAAACTATTAGAAGAAAACACAGGGGAAGTTCAGCTTCACACCCCATAGCCATTTTCTATACAGCCACAAAGCACTGAAAAGCAATAAGAGTCTATGGAAATGAAAAGCTTGGGCTGGAGAGATGGCTCAGCGGTTAAGAGCATTGCCTGCTCTTCCAAAGGTCCTGAGTTCAATTCCCGGCAACCACATGGTGGCTCACAACCATCTGTAATGAAATCTGGTGCCCTCTTCTGGCCTGCAGGCATACACACAGACAGAATATTGCATACATAATAAATAAATAAATATTAGAAATGAAAAGCTTGCAGAGAGCAGAGAAAAGACAAACGGCGAGCGAAGCACGGGCCACAAGTTACACGGTTAGGTCTGGGAGTCAGAGCCTGACAGCTGCTTACTGCGCACAGCCTTAGAGCATGGGGGGCAGACCTCGGGCGAACGGCTGGAAGTACAGACAGCAACAGCGGCAGGGTAACAGGAAACCCGGGGAGCTGACAGGTGCGTCCAATCCCCAAAGTGCGGAGCTGGATGTGTTAAATATGCACAGGTTTCCTACAAGTCAGTCATGTCTCTAATGAAAAGGTTGAAAATCTAAAAGAGCCTCATGGGCCGGGGAGGTGGGATGGGGGGTGTTGATGTAGCTTGGCTAGCAGAGTGCTTGCTGTCCCTTGATTGCTGTCCCTTCTTGACCTTGATCCCATCAAACTGGGCGGGGTAGACAAGGGGGGGGCAGAGGGAAGTTCAAGGTCATTCTTGCCTACAGGCCTTGCCTACAGGGCAAGATATAGGCAGCCTGAGCTACAGGAGACACTTCCATGAACACAAACAGGAGCATATCAATACAGTGTTAAAGAACACACACACACACACACACACACACACACACACACAGACGGACGGACGGACAGATGGACGACAGACTGCTGAAATGGCTCAGTGGGTAAAGGTATGTGCCACCAAGCCTGATAATATAAGACCATCCTAGGACCCACGTGAGTAGGGGAGAATGGACTTCTGGAAGTCAAAGGGATCCTCTGATTTCTGTGTGAGTGCATGGCATGGGCAGAACTGCACACACCCGCACACAAATACAAAATAAACAACCTTTAAGAAAACAGCAGTGGCAAACTACATGCCATGCAAACACGAGGCCCTGAGTTGGATCTATTTAAAACCGGGTGTAGCGGTTCTTGTCTGTAACCCAGCATGAGGGAAGGTGGAGGTGGGATGGAGGCAAGTGGACCCTGGGGGCTGACCAGCCCGTCTAACCGAAACAGCTCTGGGTTCAGTGAAGAGGCTCTGGCTAAGAGAGTAAGATTAGCAGGAATAGAGAGAACACCCTATGTCAACCTCTGACCTCCACATGAACACACTCACACAGACAGGTGTGTACACATGCACATGCCTCAGACACATGAAAAGTAGATAAAACCACGATCTAATGATAGTGAACAACCCTCCCAAGTTATCAGATGGACACCCCACGGCATTCCCGGCACCACCGGGAGCTAGCTGCTCAGTATATGCATGGGAAGAACTAATTCTTATGTTAAGAAATTAGGAACTTCCTCTCAGTCTCAATGCCAGCAACACCCCCGGCAAGGCACCCCGGAGCCCAGTCGTCCTCACCGTCCTGGCCACTGGAACCTCTTGGCGCGCAAGAACGCAGCAACTTCACCATCAGCTGGAGGCACCGGTCAGTCCTCAGCAAGGGCATGTAGGCATTGGTGCCGAGCTTCCCCAGAGCATCCAGCAGGGGGTCTAAGAAGATCCTCAACACATTCTGAGTCCTCTGCTTTTCCCTAGATGGTGAAAGAACACCCACATCAGCCACCTCGAAAGCACGGCCATTCCCCGGCTAGCACCCACAGACAGTTAGCTCAGGGGTCATACAAGTTACTTCATGAATGGTGCACATGCCCAGAACCGGCAAGGACCAGCTCTAGGGCTGAGCTTTCTACTGTCCTCAACCCTCATGGTGTGAGACACAAATCCTAAACCCATGCTATATGTTAAACTGGCCAATGGTTTTGCATCAAAACAAAACAAGAGTAAGCAGAAAAGAGAAGGAAATAGGTGAAACCAAAACCCACACAAATGCATGAAACTGTCAATGGATAAATAAAAAAGAAAACTGTAAACTAGTAAAAGACATATAACATCAACTGTTTTCTCAAAACTACAAAACGAAAAACCCTAAAGATATAAAACTATTATGAACAATGACTTTGGTGCTAACACTTTGTTTAGATGAGATGTGATGGATCAAGGTGTTGTTTTATCTCCAGCATGGTGGCTGCACCTTGATCTACTGCTATTTCCAGCCGGCGATAGCAGCTCCATGGTGCCCAGCCTGCTTCTCTGGCAGTGGCCTGGCTGCTTAGGCTGCAGCCTGGCAGGAATCCTGTCCCCTCCGGCATTGGCTCTGCCGCCACTGCCACTAGAGGTAGCTTTAACTAAATCTCTACCATTCTATTTATAAGTAAAACTCGAGACTCAAAGGCTGGGGTGAAAGCCTGCCAGCTCAGAGAGGTTGAGTGGCACCTCGCTAACCTCTCCTTGCTGGTGTTTCCCCAAAAGCTCCTCCTTCTGCTCCACAAAACCAAAATAAAAACCTTACCACTCAAAATCCCTCCCTGATACTTCCAGCACACCTCTCTCTCCAGATGCCCTCTGATGTTAACCAGTTGCTAACTTGGTCTCCTGATCCAAGGTTAATTTTATTTAATTAATGCAAATGAAAACTTGGGGCTCACAGTGTGATCGAGTATCCCCCAACATCACGGTAACTGTACACCACACCAAGGTCCTGCCTAACCCGGCACTAATCTGGCCTTTGTTAGTGACTCTACCAGCCACGGAAAAGCCTAAGTGCTCATGATAAACCTTATAGCCCCCCCCCCACCATTAGCACTGAAGAAACAGTGACCTGAATTGGGTCTTCATTTCTTCCACGTCCACAGCCAGCAGAACCATCAGAGAGGTCAGCCTGGCTTCAAGCCAGTCTGGCATGAAGCCGCTTTCTCCTGCTGGGATAACAAAAGTTACAGCTTAAGAAGCATTCTCGGGGCCTGAGAAGTAGTCCAGTGGGTAAAGGTGCTTATAGTCACACCTGATGACCTAGTTCAATCCCCAGGACCTACATGGCGGGAGAAAAGACTCTCATAAGTTGTCTTCTGACCTCCAAATGAGTGTTGTGGTGTACACACGTATACACACACACATTTTTGAAATTAAAAAAAAAATTAGAAGGCATTCACTAACTCCTTCAAAAATCATGAACTGAACCATTATCATGTTTATTATTATTCCTGGTCCTTATTACATCATTAGAAAAACATTATTATGCACCATGGTTAAAGACAATAAAAACAACTCCTTGTCCCTGCTGTGTGAAGAGATCCGCTTGAACATGACAGACACGTGGCTCCCCAGAACACAGAAAGTATTCAGCCACGAACACCAGAACTGTAATTAGAGCGAGGGCCGCACTGGGGAGAGGTGTCTGCAGCTGGAGCAAACACTCGGGGAAGAGCTGAGCAGAATGACCTGGGTGAGGGAGACAAGAGTTGCCGGTACACAAGAATGTGTGGAAGGTCCCGCCAGGAGAGCAGTCAGCAGAAGGGTGCATGTATGCAAGAAAGAACGGCAGAAAATGAGGTGACAGACCTATCGGAGAGACCCAGACATTTGGCAGGACATTCAGGGAGCTTTGCTTTTGTCCTAGAGGCAACGGAAGCCTCTGAGGGTGTGTGCACCTGGGGGAGGAGGGACTTCCAAAACGGGAACCACCATAAGGAAGAAGGGAAGCAGGCAGAGCAAGCCCTGCTGGGCGGAAACTTCCAGATGACACCTGGCCCTGGATGACAGGGGTGAGGCACCAGGGCTGCTGTTTGTGGCTGCACTAGAAGCAATGAAGGTTTGACTTTAGCGGCAGGCCTCACCCAAGATGCTCCCAAGCACAGAGAAATGCACTTGAAAACAGAGAGGAAACACTAAGGAGAGAATGCTAAGCTGAAGGACAGACTTGAGCTCTCCAAGGCCAATTACTTGATTAGTTAAGACCCATTCCGGGATCAGGTGAGAGAAGTGAATGCAATGAGAGGATCTGAGACAAAGGCAGGGAATTTCAGATGTGTTCAACTCAAAGGCACAATTTCCCCAAATCATGGCTAAGGGCCTTAATGAAGAGGAAACATCAAAAATGTAAAATAAACCCTAATTAATGAGACTCTAATGAATTCTTCCCTCCTGCAGGCTGACAGGTTTTCTCCAAAGATATTTGCAAAAGTGGTTTCTGCCAGGAGTGGGACTCAGTGGCAGAGTACCTGCCAAGCATGTCCAAGGTCACCCAGAACCACATCAAAAGCAAAAGAAAACATGAAAGGAGAAGAAGAAAAATGGTTTTCACCAGTGTGTGATGAAAATAACACCCCCCACCTGGCAAAACAATCCTTTCAATAGTATGCTCTCTGAAACGGGCTTGGGAGTGGGGTGGGGGCGCTGGAGAGATGGCTTGGGGTCAGAGCCTTAGCTTGGAAAGGATGAGGATAAGTTTGCAGATCCCAGCACCCACGTAAAGCTGGCAGGAGCAGCGGTCCACCTGAACCTCAGCGCTCAGAGGCAGGGACAGCAGATCCCAGGCACAAGCGGGCCAGCTAGACCAGCCTGTCAATCAGCAAGCACCAGGTGGAGAGCAACTGAGGGATCACCCGAAGTCAAGCCCCAGCCTCCGCACATGCACGCGCGCACACACACATACACACTGCTCACATGTCAATCAGATCAGTGAACTGGTTTCCATCAGTTCACAGAAAACACAATGCTTCTAATACATGAAAATTAAACCCAGGTGCATTACTTGCATGCACCAATTTCCATCCTAGAGACACACACACACCTGCCCTGTGGAACAAGTTCATGGACTAATTGGGCGCACTTCCTGCTCTGGGAGTTGAGCAGCTCCTCAAAGCGTCTATACGGGTTTAACATCCTCAAGTCTCAGAACCCGGAAAGCCAGGAGGGAGTGATTCTGCTCTTGTGGCTGAAGCGCAGACTCACGTTGCACAGCTGCTTAGGCACACAAATCAACCTCAAAGTTACTGATGACACATTCTGGTGCCCCCTGAAGGAGTTCAGACTTACTTTCCCAACCAGGAGACTTCACAAACTCCTGAACTAGGTTTTTCACATAAGCATTTAACGATGTCTCGCGTCCATCAGAGCCACCAATAGAGGACTGTCTAAAGTATTTTTCGTTGATACGCAGCCAGTCACAGAGCTGGACAGGAAAACCATAGCAGGATTAGTTTATTCTTAAAATGCAACACAACAAAGCATTTCTAATTTCCCTGAGCCAATCTTGTCTTTCACATAAACTGAGTCTAAATCATTAGATACAAGAACTTGGTCCAATCTTATGAAGCCATCATTCACAGGTGTGGAACGGTACTAAAGAGTATAAATTCCCATGCGTGGTTCCTGTCTTAAGAACTATATTAGCTGGAGAGGACCACTCAGAACCCAGTGTAAGGGGATCTCAAACTTCTGGTGAAGCAATTGTTGCATTTTCAGAGTGGTTGGTGACAGCTCCCGGGGGAAGGGCTTCTACAGAGTGTAAACAGCTGATGGCGACTCACCTCTGTCCACAATCCGGTCCCTCGTCCCAAGGACTCCTCTTGTCTCAAAGACACAAGAAAGGCAGAGACATCAGAAAGAGACACTTTCTCCTAGGCAGAGAAAGCTCAGTTTAAACTT
>PVIU01035222.1:0-10564 GCA_004026605.1 Ondatra zibethicus | reverse complement strand
GCTGGATACTATGGGCCTATAGGCTGAAGATGGATGCCCCAATGGTACAGAAAAACTTTGGGTGACTGTCTAGGCAGCGAGATGTCTCTGTCATTTCTAGAGTTTTGGAAGTTGCTTACTTCTTCTTTACTTATATCCTTCTGGAGTCTTTGATGGAGTTGAAGAATAGATAGATAGTTATAGTTTTCCTTAGTTATGATAAAGATAAAGTATATCTAAATATTGTAACTGTAATTCTTGCTTGATAACTGTTTTGTTATATGTAATTTTACTATGTTAAAGTGAAAGCCTTTCTTTTTTGTTTAAACAGAAAAGGGGAAATGGTATAGGAGGTCCTTCTGATTATGTGTTGCTTTCATTGGTTGACTAAAGTAACTGCCTTGGCCTTTTGATAGGGCAGAACTAAGATAGGTGGGGAAAAGAGAACTGAATGCTGGGAGAAAGAAGGCAGGCAGAGAGAGCAACCATGAAGCTGCCAGGTCAGACATGCTGAATCTTTCCCAGTAAGCCACAACCTCATGGTGACATACAGATTATTAGAAATGGGTTGAATCAAGATGTGAGAGTTGGCCAAGAAGAGGCTAGATACAATGGGCCAGGCAGTAATTTAATTAATACAGTTTCTGTGTGATTATTTTGGATGTAAGCTAGCTGGGCAGGCAGGACGAAAAGCAGGCCTGCTCCTCCTGTAACAAACCCTCCAGCGAGTGGCAGGGCCAGCTAGCCCAGGGTCAGTGAAGGGTGGCGCTGGCTCAGCATAACATGGTTCCAATGAGCCCTTGAGCTAACACAGGCTGTGAACATCATCATAGATCCCAGCTGAAGCAGGACCATGTACCCAGACATCATCCTTGGTAGCAGCTTGGGTCCGGACATCACCATGATCCTGGTGGAAGTGCAGGCAACCAATAACAGTATGGCCCCTAGGGCAGCATAGCCCTTGGGCACCAACATGGTCTCAGGTGGCTGACCAGAGCCCTTGGTGGTAACAGGAGCCCTTGGTGGTAACAGGAGCCATGGATACTACCTATACCCTGACCACTGCAAGGGCCACAGACCCAGGACATGATCCTAGGCAGTAGTTCTTGCCCGGATGTCTCCATGGCTCCAGGTATCAGCACTGGTCACCCAGATCCGTTTGACCCTGGCAGCAGCATGGTCCTCAGACACCGCCATTGTCTGAGGTGACTGATCAGACCACTGTCATCTGCATGGCTCTCTGTGGTAGCAGGATCCACAGACAACAACTCAGACCCTGACTGCTGTAGGGTCATAGACCAAGACCTGGCCCTCAGTAGCAGTGCCAGCCCAGACAACGCCATGGTCCCAGGTGACAGCCCAGGCCACTCAGATCAGTATGTCCCTGGTGGCAGCACAGCCTTCAGATACCTTCATGGCCACAGGTTGAGGCCCAGATCCTGGGCACCGGCACAGTCTTCAACAGTCTCAGGCGCTAAAGACATCAACACAGATCCTGGCGTGGCAGGGCTATATACCCAGACATGGCCCTCAGCAGCAGTTCTTGTCTGGATAATACCATGGCCCCAGTTGAGAGCACTGGCTACCCATATCGGCCAGGCCCCAGAAGCAACGTAGCCCCCAGGTACTAATATGGTAACAGATTGTGGCCCAGACCCTGGCCATCAACTTGGCTCCTGGTGGCAACATGGGCCAGAGACATCAACACAGACCCCAGCTGCAGCTGGACTATGAACCCAGAAATGGTTCTTGGTAGCAGCCCAGGTCCAAGATGTCACTGTGGTTCCAAGTGACTGTTGAGGTCCCCAAATTGACATGGCCCTCATGGCAGTGTGGTCCTCAGACACCAACCTGGTCCCAGGCGGTGGGCCAAATCACAGGCCCCTGCATGCCCCCCAGCAGAGACAAAAGCCGCAAATGTCAACATAGGCCCACACTGCTACTCCAGGTCCCCAGACCAAGACCTGAGCCTCCATCATAGCCTAGGCTCAGACATCACCCTGCATTTGGGTGGCCAGCTGATCATTTACGTAAGCCTGTTCCTCACCACCCTCACCTCTCCAGGTCCACCTCTCTCCCCAGTTCACAAACCATCCTGCCTCTCCCTCTCTTCCACCTACCTATCCTGTACTCTCCTGCCAAAATGGTGCCCAATCACCTGGCCCTAGGTCTCTTGGTTGGGTCACAGGTGGCACTTGGTTGAGTCCTGCCGGCCCCAGACATAAGGCATGGCAAGAAGCTGTTGCCTTTCTCTCTCCTATGCCTGGGCCTAATGGCCTCAGGAAGCATTTGGTAGGATGGTGCCCAACTTGGTAGGATGGTGCCCAACTTGGTAGGATGGTTTCTGGTTGATTTGCAACCCCCAGACAAAAAAATCTGGGAGGGTAAAATCTGTGTTCTCCACTGATTCAGACCCAGAAGGGGCCAAATGGCCCATATTTTTATTTTTTAATAACATGTAAAACAAATTTTTATCCTTATAAAAGATTTATTTTTGAATATCATGAGATTTTTATTATCAGGTAGATAAATCTTTTTGTTTTTATATAAAATTGACTGGGAAGGACTGTTTGAATCAATTATCTCTTTAGGCAAAGACAGGCCAGGGAGGGACTTTGTGCTAGGAGCTGGAACACTCTGTTTTCTGAACTGGGACTCTGAGTTTTGACTGTGTCACCCCACCCCCATACCTCTGCTGTAAAATCCCCTGCTGTAGTTTGGAGAGGGGATCTAGAAAAACAAAAACAAGCAAGCAAACAAACAAAAAAAAAACCAAGTAGATATTTTTATCCAAAATGCTTCATCAGGGATCCCAAGTTCCTTGGGCTTCTGCAAATGAAGGATGGAACTGTGGGACTGATAAAAACCCAGAGACAGATATTGGGGCTCAAGCTGAAGATCATAAAAAGCAAAGCAGTCAAGCCACTAGAGAGCTCTTACCTCTCCCAAGGCGCAGACAAACAAAGAGGGATCCTGCCTCTACAAATCCTCAGACTCAGACAGAGAGTGAGAGCCATCTCCTCCGTTTTATATTCCTCTCTAGGGCTGGTGGGATTAAAGGCGTGCACCACCATCCACCTGCTATGGCTGACTAGCGTGGTTGCTCTGCACTGATCTTCAGGCAAGCTTTATTTATTAAAACACAAATAATACACTGCTATAGGATCTAATAGTCCTGTCTATGATAAAAAAGAGGAGGGGAATTGGCTCAGCTAAATTGTTAGAGCTACTTTTAGGTAATTTAGAAACTGTATCATCAAAAACAAAATACACACACACACTCTCTCTCACACACACAAACCCAAACCAAACTAAACAAACAAAAACTTTCTTCTCATCCTCTGAGGCATCATGAAGCAAAAGTAATTTAAGAATTGTCATTGCATTTTTATCCTTCGAATTTTTTATCTCAATTTTCCAACATTTCATTTTTGTCTTTTGATTCCCAGTCTGTTTTGGAGTAGATTTATGACCAGTTTGACCAGGACTGTTGAATTAAAGTTGAGTTAATTTTACACTGTGAATCTAAGCAAATCTAATAAAATTTTATAGCACGGATCTGTCAATATGGAACTCAAGTGGCCCTTGTGAGCAATATTTTGTCTTTAAACTTTTACCTACATATTCCCATGTCTTTAAACTTACAAAACCTTATTTTAGGCACCCAAGGGCAGGTCTTTTGAATGAAAGTAAAGGATTTTAAAGAGCACTTTAGACATTATAGGAACATTATGCAGGACATTATGCAGAAGCAAACAAAGCATTTAAAGGAAAAATATGCCTGTCTTCATTAGTGTTTCAATCGCTGCGGAGACAACACGACCACAGCAACTCCTGCGAAGGAAAACATTTAATTGTGTGGCTTACAGTTTCAGAGCTTCAGTCCATTATCATCATGGCCGGACATGGCAGCATGCAGACAGACATGGTGCTAAGAAGGAGCTGAGAGTTCTACATCTTGATCCTCAGGCAACGGGAATTGAACTGTAACACTTGAAGAAGCTTGAGCATAGGAGACCACATAGACTGCCCCTGCAGTGACACCCTTCCTTCAATAAGAACACACCTACTCCAACAAGACCACACCTACTCCAACATTGCCACACCTAATCCAACAAGACCACACCCACACCAACAAGGCCACACCCACTCCAACAAACCCACACCCACTCTAACAAGACCACACCAACTCCAACAAGACCACTCCCACTCCAACAAGGCCACACCAACTCCAACAAGACCACACCCACTCCAACAAGGCCACACCCACTAAAACAAGACCACACCTCTTAATAGTGCCACTTCCTTTGGGGACTATTTTCCTTCAAACCACCACAAGGATCTTAAGAATTTTGCTATCTCATGTTTTACTGCTGATGCTTTTCACTTTTTTCTTCAGACAATCTCTCTGGCCTGACTTTTAAAAAAATTATCTATGTATTGTGGCCATACTCTTTTTCTCATATTCAGTATCCCTGTTCAGTCACTACTTGATCTGGACCAGCAGGTCATTCTTCGGTGACAGGATCCTGAGAGAGAGGACCAGGAGATCAGAAGAAAGAGAATAGAAAATAGAGAAGATAAAGTTTAGAATCAGGAGGTCTTTCTGTCTATGTCCTCCTTCAAGCAAACTTCTTATAAGGTACGGTATCTTTTAAACTATTTCTGGGAAAGAAATGGGACAGTGTCAGCAGAAACTGTCATATGATAGGGCTAAGCCAGAGGAGAACTAACCAAACAATGTTGTACAAGGGGAACACAAGGTATCTCAAGAACATTACAGACTGAGCGCACAGCAGCCTTGGGACTGATAACTTCAGTCTCTTCAGGGGAAAAAGCCAAGTCCCTGGAACATACTGGCATTGCCAAGTCTACTCCTGAACAAAGAAACAGAACTGGGTCCCTTTTGTCCCTTTATCAGGACGTCTGAGAAAGCCTTAGATCAGCCCAGCTCTCAATAGGGCGGAGTTGGGATGGGGTGGGGACATGGTCTCTGTGGTCAGTGACAATTGCAGGTTGCAAGTTAGTTTGCCCTCTGTCCTCTCCTAGGCCAGGTGGACTGCCACCGTGACACTCAACCCCATTATAGAGTAAGTACAGCTGCTGTTCTGGGACCTGGTGAGCTTGAGGAGGTGGGTGGATGGGACATAGACCCTGGGCATGCCTGTTCAAGCTATAGCCAAGGACTCCTATGGATGAAGCTTAATACAAAAATCCTAAACTTACTGAAAACAATATGAGAAAATTTTGGGTGATTTTTTTTCTTTTGTAACTCCATTGCACTGTTAGTCTACAAGTCTGTCTTGAGCCATTGCCTGCTTTGTCCAACCATTCCACAGCAGTCCCATGGCCTCAGCCTCCTAAGTTATCTCTTGGAGGATGTGGGGAAATCCTTTAAGGATGTCAGCCTACTCAATGAGTCTCTCTCACTTTGACCCAAGACTTTTCCCTCCCTGAGAACATTTTCCTATTCTTCCATTCAGAACTGCTGCCACGATGAGGATCTTCCCCTTTCTATGCTTGCTGCTCTTCAGTCTTGGGGTGGCCTCCCGCCACCACTCCCATTCCCAGGAGAAGAAGAAGGCCAAGGGGTCCTCTGTGAGTGCTAGGGTAACTCCCAGAAGCAAGGACTTTGCCTTCAGTCTCTACAGGGCCTTGGCTTCTGAAGCCCCTGATCAGAATGTCTTCTTCTCCCCCATGAGCGTGTCCATGAGCTTGGCCATGCTGTCCATGGGGACTGGATCCCACAGTAAGACACAGATCATGGAGGGCCTGGGCCTCAGCCTCCAGCAAAGCCAAGAGGCCGAGCTCCACAAGGGCTTCCAACATCTGCTGCAGAGGTTCAGTCAGCTTAGAGATGGCCTCCAGTTGAGCCTGGGCAGTGCCCTTTTTACAGACCCAGCAGTACGTGTTCGGGACAACTTCTTGAGTGCCATGAAGACGCTGTACATGGCAGACACTTTCTCTACCAACTTCGGGAACCCTGAAATGGCTAAGAAGCAGATTAATGACTATGTGGCCAAGCAGACCAAGGGCAAGATTGTAGACGTGATCAAGGAACTCCAGAGCACCCATGTCATGGTGCTGATAAATTACATCTTCTTCAAAGGTAAGCCTCAGGTTCAGACTTTCACCTCCTCCCTTTCCTGCTTTATCGCAAGGTAGCATTCCCTCTCCCACAAAAGAACAAGTCATCCATGTGCCAGCTGGATGGAAGGGAAGCAGCCACAGGCAAGACAGATGGTGATTGACCAGACAGCAGCTGGCCCTTGTCATGCCATCATGACGAAACAATGCTGACACCAGACCCACTAGAACTAGGAATACGGACCTGATCAGGGTTAAAAGGGCAGGGAACAGGAGTCCAGGGCTTCCTAAGGCAAGTGTCTTAGTTACTTTTCTATTGCCATCATGAGACACCATGACCAAGACAACTTATAAAAGAAAACACTTAAGTGGGGCTTGCTTACACTTTCGGGGGTGTGTCTATGATCCATTATGGCTGGGAGCATGGTTGCAGGCAGGCATGATCCTGGAGCAGTGGCTGAGAGCTTATATGCCAACCACAAGACAAGCATGATGCATAGAGAGAAACCCTGCGCCTTGTGTGGGCTTTTAAAACCTCAAAGCCCACTCTCAATGTCATACTTCCTCTAGTAAAACCACACATCCTAATCCCCAAGCAGTCCTACTAACAGAGGACCAAGCATCCAAACATATGAGCTTGTGGGGACCATTTCACCCAATCCACATGTCAAGGGTTTGGGAATACAGGAGAACAGGCATGTGAAAGGCCCAGGCTGTCCCAGACATGAGGGGATTTGGCCTTTGAGGCCCATAGATATGGCTGCTGAGGCTTCTGAGGCTACTCTGCAGAGACACTCTTTGGACTGTCTCCACTGGTCAGGCACAGCCAAGGGTGTCTCATTTCTACCCAGTGCTTTCGCTCCAACCCCATGTTCACCTTTAGCCAAGTGGGAGACAGCCTTCAGCGACAAAAACACCCACAAGGAAGATTTCCACGTGACCCCCAAGCAGACCATACAAGTGCTCATGATGAAACGTGAAGATAAGTACCACTACATCGTGGACCGAGATATTTCCTGCACCGTGGTGAGGGTCCCTTACCAAGGTAATGCCACTGCTCTGTTCATTCTCCCCAACGAAGGCAAGATGCAGCAGGTGGAGAACGGCCTACATGAGGGAGCACTGAAGAACTGGCTGAAGACAGACACAAAGAGGTACTTTCTAAGTCATGCTGGGGCCACATCCCTCTACCCATGCCTGGGAAGTCACATGGCCCAGGACAACACAGGGATGGGAAGTGATGGTGGGAAGGACTCCTCAGGCAGGGAGCTGTCTCCAAACCGAAAGTCTTCCTGTGAAGTCCTCAGCCCAGGATCTGGCCCAGCTTGAGGGATTACACCTGGAAAAGTGGGATTCTGTGGTGACACCAGAGTTGGCAGCCCAAGTCCAAAGCAGGGACACTCCAGCAGAGATGAAGGTTCCATTATGTCTGTGAGGCAACAGAGAGAGGGTGCTAAGGACATCTCAGCATCTCATGCTAAGAATGCCCTTTACTCCCTCTAGGCAGTTAGGCCTTTACCTCCCCAAGTTCTCCATTGAGGGTACCTACCATCTGGAGAAAATCCTACCCAAGCTGGGCATCAAGGATGTCTTCACTTCCCATGCTGATCTGTCTGGCATGACTGACCATGCCAATATCAACTTGTCTGAGGTGAGTCTGAACACTCCTGAGCACCTGCTTTAGAAATTATCATGCCATTCCACCCCATTTCACCTGATCCCAACACACCCCAATCCCATCCCACCCATCCCACTCTACCCACCCCACCGGATCCCAACCCACCCACCCTATCCCATTCCACCCTATCCCGTCTCATCCCATCCCACCTCATCCCATTCCACCCCACCCCACCCCACTCCACCCCATTTTACCCTATCCCAACACACCCCAATCCCATCCCATCCCATCCCACTCTATCCCACCACACCCTAACCCATCCCACCCCATCCCACCTCATCCCACTCCATCCAACCCCACCCCACCCCACTCTATCCCATCCCACTCCATCCTATCCCATCCCTCTCTATCCCATTCCATCTAATTAGATCCTACCTTGTTCTGCCCCATTCTATCACTGATCCTGTCCAATGCCATCCCACCCAATTCCATTCTGTTTCACCTCAGCTCATTCCTTTCTATCCTGATTCCTTTACCCTAGAGACTCAAAGACTTTCCTTTGTGCCTTGTTCTTCTTACAATGAAAACCCTTATTTGCCACCTGGTCTTGGAGGAATCTGTGCCTATCTGAATGCTGTTTTGTCAGTCTCTGTGTGTGTGTGTGTGTGAGTGTGTGTGTGTGTGTCTGCCCCAGACAAAGAGCTTAGCTCTGTCTTTATTGAACAACATAGAAAACATCACACAGGGGAGGAATGGGATACTTTACAGACATCTTCTCAGAGTTGTATAAGGGATTATGTCGCTGACTCCAATTGACCCAGACATCAAACAGAACTACACGCATCATTGTTTACAAACTGATATCCACAAGTGCATTTTATTTTAGAAGATTACTTTCAACTTCTGTATCTGCTGATTTCAGCAAATGACACACAGTGTTGTCTAGATCAGGAACAATGGGAGAGTATATAATTTAAGACTGCATGGGGAATCCACGGCAAGTAAGGTTGTTTATTGCATCATTCACTTAAAAGCAGGTTAAACCAACAGGCTGAGTACCCAGTAGAATGGCAGGCTTCTGCGACCTCTGGAGGTATTAGTAACTCTGGCTGTGAGGCCCAACAAAAGATCCAGTTCCTTTGAAATAGAAGCAAGATTTTTATCACAATGCATCACCACAACCCAGCCCTACTGTCTGCCTGCAGATGATGCACAAATCCTTGGTGGAGGTAGACGAGTCAGGAACCATAGCTGCCGCTGCCACAGGAGAGGTCTTCATGTTCAGATCTGCTCGGCTGATGACTCTGCAGATAAAATTCAACAGACCTTTTCTGTTTGCCATCATGAAAAACATGGATCTCTTGTTCCTTGGCAAAGTGGTCCGGCCCTGAGCTGGGACTCTTTCTGAAACCCACAGGCTGACCCAGAGGGAGCCATGAGGATACTACAGCCCATTCATCCGTTGGTAGTTGGTGATTTGCTGAATAGATTAACTAACAAGGCGTTACAAATAATACTGATATACTAATGGTGGCTTCTCTGATCACAGTTGCAAGGTATGTGTTCTTGCTCTCATCTTTCATCAGTGATTGGCACTGAGCCTAAAGAGGCCAGCTGCTTTCTCCAAGGTCCCACCACCATATTTGTGTCACAGTCATACCCAGTGCCCAGGCCATTTGTGCTCAGTCTATCACTATAAAGCTTTGTAAGAGACTGGTCACTATAGGTGACGGTCACCAGAAAGCACATTTTTATGCCTGGTCTCCCATCTGTCAGCCCCACTTATCAGTTCAGTTCATTGTGCTTTAGAAATGGGAATGACGTTGCCCCTCTCTGGACCTTTGTTTCTCTGTGTATCCAGTGAAGGATTAGAGCAAGAAGTCCATCCACTGATATGTAAAAATCATTCCACAGGTCTGGCTGCTCCAGGCCAGTCATGGTTGATATAAGAACTCAGCTTAGTAGCATACTTGAGCATGAGGGTAGAAGTTTCTCACCAGGGACAAAAGTATCAACTGGCAAACCTGACTGGGCTGGAATGACAGAGGCCTGTCGCAAACTGTAGAACATGGATTAGAGACCGACTTGCTGATTTTCACCTTGGCAATAGCAATAAAGCATTTCGCAAAGACTGGGTCTCATTGTCCTTTTGGAGACAGCCCTGGGGAGAGTGGCGCTCGCTATGTGGTGGAGACAGCCTGGGGAGAGTGGCGCTCGCTATGTGGTGCATCATTCCTGTTTGGCCGACAGAGAAAGGAAGGTTTGCTGAGGCCGAGGGGGCTTGCCCAGTCACAGGGCTTGCGCATGGTAGAGCCGAGATGAATGATAGATTGCTGAGTTTCTCGTCGCTGTGACAAGTCCCTGACAAGAAGCAGCTTAAGATACTATTTAGGCTCGTGTTTGAGGGGATGGTTCACCATGGCGAGGAAGGCATGGGGCAGAGGAGGGGTCAGCTGTGGCAGCAAAAGTGTGAGGCTGCTTTCTCGCACCTGAGTGGATGTGCCGGTGTGGGACAGAAAGGAAGGCTGGGCTATAAACCCAGAGGCCCATTCCTCAGCTAGCCACTGTTTCATCTATGTCCTGTCTCCCAGAGTTTCCCACAACTCCCAAAACAGCATCGCCAGCCGGACACCAAGTGTTCAGATACACGTAGGGAACATTTTTCACCTAAACCATAACAGATGGGGAGTTTGACCCCACAGCTATCCTCAACCCTTTGTTCTGCTGAGGAGGGACAATGGAGACAGAGTAACAGGTGTGTCTGAATCTCAGCACCCTGGGTTGACTCCTATCTTCTGGTCAAAGAGGGAATTTGGGACATCAAAAAGCAAATGAGTGAATGAATGATTGAGCAAAACTGCCACCAAACCTTAAGCTGTC
>PVIU01035221.1:0-10566 GCA_004026605.1 Ondatra zibethicus | reverse complement strand
GAGGGTTGGGGAGAGCTTGGGGGAGTGGGATGATTGAGAGGGAGGAGGGACGGATATAGGAACAGGGAAGAGGATGTCTTGGTGGAGGGAGCCATTTTGGGGTTGGCAGGAGGCTTGTCTCTGGAGGGGTTCCCAGGGGTCCGTGGGGATGTCCTCAGCTGGGACACTGGGCAGTGGAGGAGAGGGTGTCTGAACTGGCCTTGTCCAGTAGTCAGTCTAATGTCTATCTTGAATATCACCATAGAACCTTTGTCCAGCGACAGATGGATATGGGGACCCACATCAAGCACTGGACTGAGCTCCCAAGGTCCAGTTGAGGAGCAGAGGGAGGGAGAATATGAGCAAGGAAGTCGGGACTGCGAGGGGCTGGTCCACCCACTAAGACAGTGTACCTGATCTAATGGGAGCTCACCGGAGCCAGCTGGACTGGGACTGAACAAGCATGTGAGCAACTAAGCTGGACCCTCTGAATGTGGCAGACGATTGGGGTAGATTGAGAGGCCAATGATGGTGGAGCTGGGATTTGTCTCTACTCCAAGTGCTGGCTTTTGGGATCCTGATCTATTTGAATGCAGACCTTCCTGAGCCTGGATGGAGGGGGGAGGGCCTTGGACTTCACACAGAGCAGGATACCCTGCCCTCTCCTGGGACTGGAGGGGGAATGAGGAGGGTGAATTGGGGAGTGGGAGGGAAATGGAGAAGGGAAGGAAGTGGAAGTTTTGAAGGGTATTATTTATAAAGCAATAAAAAAAAATAAAAACGTGAACAAAAAAAAAAGAATTCCTTTTTCTGTGTCATTCTGCATCCTGTCAAAAGCAACTCGATAAGTGGGACCAGATGGTGTGCTTCTAGGTAATGATGTGGACTCATGCCTTGGAACTGGTGTCTGGAAACTTTGAACAGGCTTCCTAGAGAAAAGTCTAGAATTCCGTGTACAGAGAGAGCAGCTCTGTGTCCTCCTTTCTATTGGTGTCTAAGGCTTAGGCGTTCTTTTCAGTATTTAATTTTCATTCACAAGCTTTTATGTGGTGCCAAAATCAAAGTGGCAGTAAGGTGTCTTGGGTGGGATCTAGAGTGTCACTCTAAGCATCGGGTATAAGGTCTTGGTAGCCCATCCGTGGTGCTGCTTCGCAGAGGTGGACCTTGGCAAGGCACAGCTTAATGGAAAGTAAAGAGGCCAGTGGGGATGCATTCTGGAAAATGGTACTAGGCAGCCAAATGCTTCCTGCCTTTGCCTTCTGGCTGCCATGGGTTGAGCTGCCTCACCACAGACCTCAAAGCCAGCTGGCCATGGACTGAAATGGGGAGGCAAAATAGACCTCCCCTCCATTGACGTTTTTTTCCAGGTACTTTTGTCATGGTGATAAGATAGCACATAATTGATAAACACAAAATTCTCCCATTAATCCTGTTTTCTCATTCCTGACCCTTTATCTAAGCAACCATTTTTAAACTTGTTTTGATTTATTACTGAAAACATGGACATTGATATAGTTGTACCCATATTTCTTTTTCCTACTCAGAAGGTGTCATCTACCAACAGCACTCCTCTCTCTTTACTTCTTTTACTCCATTATCAGGAATATGAAACATTATCAGGAATATGTTTCTATAAAGCCATTAAGAGAATCTTTTAAGGGCTCGTTCATCAAGCCAGGTGTGCCTGACATAATATGCATTTTCGTTAATTCAAAGTCAAATGATTAGAGACTTCAATTACATTTAAAAAGTCATTGACCTTTACTAGATTACTTAACATAGGATACCCTGTGATAGTCATAGATTCTGCTTTCACCCAAGAAGAGTTTACACAAGGTGTACACCAAGAGACAACCACAAGGCCCACCACAGAATTGTGTCTCTACCGTTACCATACAAGCTATGCCACAATGAAGAGATCTGTATACATGTAATTTTGGTTTTTTGTGAATGCATCACGGGGATAAATTCTGAGAAGGATTATACATGTGTATTTTTGCTATATATTAACAAAGTTACCTCCATAGAGGTCAGACAGTTTTGTGTTCTCAGTAGCAATGGGAAAAGAAGTTTGCATTTCAACAGATTCAGAGTACTTTGTCAAATTTTGGAGGAGTCACTCTTAATAAACAGTATCTTATCCCAGTATAACTTGAAGCTTTCTTATTAGGAGAGTTTAAGTATGTTTCTATTTGAAAATATCAAAGGGTTATTTTGACCCTATCATTAGCAGCTGTGTCTCAACAATGCTCTGTGCTGTGGTCAGCAATGGTAAAGTTGAGGTGGCCAAAGCCTTGGATAGGTCACAGTGTTCTTCCCCAAGGCTGAGTCTACAGTGTCATCTTGGCCATGGTCCTGACGGCCTGACCTGCCATTATGTCTGCTTGTACCAATAAACTTCTTCCTCGGCCTTCCTGGAAACTCTGGGAGCAATTTCATATTCTTTCGATAAAATCCTTTTTCTGCTTTATCGACTGAGACTGGTATATCTTCATTTTTCTACTGTAGAAGTTAATGATGACTTCCTGAAATGTTTTTAGATAAATCAAAACTATTTCAATGAAATGTAAATTAGCTTGATGGCTATTCAAAAATGAGAAGTCTCAAGTTTTTTGGCAAGAAAGGGAAGTTTAAATTACAATGATCTTGACACAGCATACTGTCAGCTTTAATGTCCAATTTATTTCTACTTCTTGTTTCTAATAAGTACTTAATCACAAAGATGTGCATTATTATAACCTGGATGACCTCACTGTTTCCTTCATCTTCACATAAAATTCTGTTGCGCTTAATACTTCCACATCCCCTGAAAAGTCAAAGCTGTTCCTCAAGATTTCTGCTAATTCTAATAATTGCTTGGCCTCCCTCCACTCCCATGCTCTGAGGCCCTTGGGTTCTGCTCCATCCCACCCTATCATAACCCCTTGCCAAGGTTAAGATCTGCCAAGGTTTTATAGGCCTAATAGAGTCAACTGACTCTTGGGCCGTATTTCCATGTGGGAGCAGGAGTAGGAGGATGTCACATCAAGTGATGATTTGTTGTGTTGTTTTCATTGGTTTTATTTGGAGGAGGGCTATCTTTGGTTTGGTGTTCAGGATTAAATCCCAGGTAAGTATGTTCCCAACCACTAAACTACAACCTTAGCTTATGCAAGAGTCAATTGACTCTATTAGGCCTATAAAACCTTGGCAGATCTTAACCTTGGCAAGGGGTTATGATAGGGTGGGATGGAGCAGAACCCAAGGGCCTCAGAGCATGGGAGTGGAGGGAGGCCAAGCAATTATTAGAATTAGCAGAAATCTTGAAGGTAAATCAAAGATCAACATTTTGTCAACTCTCATTTTTCCTCTTTCTATTAAATACAGAGGTCATGGTCACTCTCTGAAGTTTCAGGACCCATTGATCCCCACAGACCTACTGCCTCCTTTTTAACCCAACAGTAAGCTCTTGCGCCTTGTTTCTTCATGCATTTCCTTGTTGTGATGGCTCCAATGCCCTGAAAAGAGTTAGAATTAGAAAGGCAAGAAGGAAAAGCTATCTACATTTGGGTAAAACTGAGCAGTCAAAAGTCCAGTTTGTTTATACATTTATCAAAATATGATTTCTAACAAAGACAATTTTAGAAGGAACTTTTGTGCACTGGTTAGTGCTATGCATTTTCCCTGTGGAACCTTGAATCACAACTGCCTTCACTCAGTTTTTAAAACACATCCATGTCAAATACCAACAGAATTCTCTAAGACGTTGAACAGCCCTTCTTCTGTCTCCACATCAGTCAGGGTGTCCTGAGCAAAGCCTTATTCATTGCTACTACCTTTGTTAATTACAAACCCAGACCTCTGTTTCAAGATTCAAGAGCAGAGTAACTCTAATGAACTCTGCCTGGTTGCCAGGAATCGATACGTTATTGGCTTTCCTATTTCCAGAGCATCAGAAAGTTTGAGTACTCTGCCACTTCCAGCATTAGTTTTGTCAAAAAGCAAATCGTCCTCTGGCGTGATTCTATCTTGCACATCTGTTGTGAGGCACAGGAGGCAGTTAGCATCACCCTACTTACCTCACAGCAAAGTGCATGCCTCTACCTCATGGAAGACTCAATGGGTGAGCCCTCTGAGGCCTCAGAGCTATCTCTTCTCTCGTGAACTAAAGGCCAACAAATGTTATCATTTTAAGACGGATACCAATGAAAATGAGCACATTACCATGAAGATGGCCATTTTAGCAACTGGGACAAAAAAAAAATGAATTAAACATCATTGAGGCAGAAGCAATGTATTAAGGAGGCAGTCCAATCAAAGTCACACTGGCAACTTTGAAAATGCCTGTACAACCAACAGTTTCCCTTGGGGCCTTTGAAATGACGCCCCCTGTGGCCCTGAGGTTGAAGTGTGGTTCAGGGGCTGTGCACATTAGTGGGCAATACCTAGTGGCTGGAGAGGAAGATACAGAATCGAAAGAAGATAAATAGGATGTAAAACTCTTACGTGATCTGCCCTGGAAGTGGTAACAGATTCCACAGAAAAAAAGTAAAACCTGATGAAGACAATGATGGAGATGAAGATGAGGAGGAAATGGGAGGAAAGCTCCAGTGAAGAAATCTGCATTCAATACCATAGCCAAAATGGACAAAAATCAGACCCAAATGGAAAAAGACTTAAAACCATCAACACCAAGATGAAAAGGTAAATGAAAATAAAAATCCTTCAAAGCACAGGAAAGAATTCCTAAGACACCAAAAGGACCTAGTGCTATAGAAGACATGTAGACAAAAAGGCAAGCAAGCATGAAAAGGGGTGGCTCTCTTCCCAAAGCGGAAGCCAAGTTCATTAGGTGAGGAACTGCCTCCAGATGACTGACCAGGAAGCTATTCAAGATCTCTGGCAGTGGAGGAAGTCTCTTTAAGAAAATGGTTTAAACGGTTTGAAACAGTTCATCTTACTTCTGTAGCTGCTGGTATCTGGCGGTCCTTTTTATAATGCAAAGTGAGAACATTCCCTGCTGTGTTTGATAAATGCTATACAGGCTCCGTTGCCAAGAGTGTGTTGTCTAAAATGCCTATTGAGTTTTCAAGGATGGGGACTCCACGCTTTACTTGGTTTCAAGTTATACATGGACTGTTATGATAGGACATAGTGATAGTGGTGGCCAGTTGTGGAAACAGTGGGGAGACAAAAACATATATACATATAAATTCTGAATTTTAACAAAGGAAAAAGAGCTGATCATTTCCAAGTCCACACAAATGTCAACACGGAGCCTTCTATGAATAAACTTACCCAAGCAGATGTTCAAAATTGTCAGGTGAATTAAGTCACTAGTGAGCTATTTCTGTGCCAAACTTACTGTAGTAAAGGTAGATCTTTTCTTTCTGTCAAAATAGAGAAAATGCATCTGTGGCATGCAACTACGCATTACAAGACCTGCCCTGGCAGAGCCAGCTATCTATGGAACAGAGAACCACTTTGTATCTGGCGCCCATTTCCCAACGAAACCTCTTTAAAAGACACCACTGTTTGGAACTTAACACTTTTCAACACACTAAGCACAACTTCTGTTAAGAGTTTCGACAGACTTTTTGATGCCAACACATGCCAGTGCTGAAAACAGCGAGTCGCTTTGACATGTCACAAGCAGCAGAGTGGAGTGTGATGCCAAGCATTGCAGGGGCTCCATCTGCACCACAATCAAAAGTCTTCCTAGGCAAAGTTTTGCTTGGCTAAGAAATAATGCATCATGTTCAAGCCTTTAACAATGTTTTTAGTCTCCAAAAGGGGTTCTGAAATAGTACATTTTATTTTGATGGTGTAAGCATACAGAGACGAAAAAACAGGAACTGTCGGGGCTGGAAAGTGCCACTCATAACGCAGAGACGGAAGCGGCAGCTCCAGGGCCACAGGTGACCAGTGGGGGAAATGTCAAAAGCTGTACAGAAGAGCACATCATTTAGGAGAGACGCTGTTTCGATTATTTCCCCTTGCTCTAAGCTGCTTCCAGTTTGATGCTCTCAGTGCAAAATGGTTTGTCAAGATCTCTCTAGGGTTGGGGAAATGGTCCAGA
The DNA here is from genome assembly GCA_004026605.1 of Ondatra zibethicus. Lineage (NCBI taxonomy): Eukaryota > Metazoa > Chordata > Mammalia > Rodentia > Cricetidae > Ondatra > Ondatra zibethicus. The sequence goes on along the minus strand of PVIU01035221.1, from coordinate 4,529 downwards.
AGGTAAAAGACTTGATGTTCAAGTACATGAACCGGAATTCAAATCTCCAGTGCCTGCATAAAAGCTGAGAGTGGAGACACACATCTAAAGCCAAGTTCCTGGAGCATCAGAGACAGGTAGATACGGGGATCCATTGGCCAGCCAGGTAGCTGAAACAGTGAATTCCAGGCCCAGTGAGAGACTCTGACTTGGAAATAAGGTAGAGAAAGAATGACAAAGACGCCCAGTGTCAACAACTGGCCCCACACATATACAAATAGACAGTGATGGTCAGGCTGGACCCACATGACCCTCAGGAGACCAAGCTTATTAACCTTTTGTTAAGGGGCTGAGACAATGGCTGGCTCGGTAGTTAAAAAAGGTGCCACACCAGTGTGAGGGCTACAGATCAGCTCCCCAGAGTCTTTGCAAATGCTGGATGAGTGGCAGCATGTCTAAAATTCTAGCCTTGAAAAACAGACACAGAAGATCCCCAGACTCTGCTGGCTGGAAAGCCTGGTTGTATCAGAGAGCTCTGGGTTTGGTTGAGAAATCTTGCCTCAAAGAGTTAGGTGAAAGAGCAATTGAGGATGCTCGATGATGTCAACTTCCAGCCTTCACACAGGAGCATGCACGGGTACACACACCGACCCCCCCCCCACACACACACCCCACACACACACACGGAAGCACATACACACACCACATACCTCGGTGCTGCCACCTGTGCGTCTATGAGGAACCTGAATGGTGTGTTGGTTCAGCAAGCTGGACTTGAGCTGAGCCCTGTCTTTGATCTGTCAGTGTCTTCTCTACCTGGGATGAATCAACACGTCTTTGTCTTCCAAGGGCAAGTCACACGGCAAACTGGGACTGCTTCCTTCACAGTCTTGTGTTTCTAGCACAGCTCCGGGCAGGTGGGCATACCTAGCTCCTCCCGCGCAAGTTGGGTACCTCCGTCTGCTCTCCTGCTGTGAGGAGGGGACGGTGAGCAGAGTTCTGGTCTTTGGCCTAAACTAAGCTAGCAAATGAGGTTGTTTTTCCTTAACAGCACGCAGTTGTCCTGAGCTTCATTTCCTCCTTATTTCTTCAATATAATTATGGCCCTGGTTGTTTGGAGCAAGTTCACCATTGCTGGGAAGGCAAGTCTGGTGAGACTCTCAGATGACTGACCCATCCTAGTTTCAAAAGACTGGTTAAGCCTCTGCCCTCAGTAGCTCCCCTGCACTCTAACTTAGCGTCCTAGAAGAGCCTTACTTCGAGGCTAATACAACCATGCATAGATATAAACATAAGGACTCAAGATCCACCACCATGTGGGGCTTAAAGGAGACAAGAGGAGAACACATTATCATCCAGAAATGAAGACCTTCTAGAAGCCACACTGCTCGGTTCTCAGCATGACTCGGCCTCTTCAGGCACTACCTTCCTTGTTGACGCCATCACCACCTTCCTTTGCTATCCAACCGACATTCACAGGTGCATATCACCACCGGAGTTAGAGCCAGAAGATAAAGGGCCCTGTCACCTTCTACACTTGCCACATGGTCCAAGAGTCCATCCCATTAGAAAAGCCTACCTGGAAGCCAGCTGCAAGGAGAGTCTGGAAAGTGTAGTCTTCATGATTTGTGCCTCAGTAACTGAGGGTAAGTGTGAGCCTCAGGACTCTCAGACGACAACGGTTAGCATACCAGGAAACTATGTCCATTTAATAAACACATATGCTGTGGGTTTTGCTTTTATCTTTGTTTTGTTTTTCCAGCTCTCTACCCTTGTGCCCTGATCTCCAGCAGAACTTCATAATAAAGGAGGAATGAGAGTGAAATTTGGGGACCCGCCCTTACCTGAGTCATTATTTGTTGCACGTCACTAACAGCTGATGTCAGCATTCCCAACTGCTTGCCACAGCAGAGGAATTTATTACCTTTGCATGAACACATACCATGTGGGCACACATCTTAGTAGAGCACCAAAACAATCTCCTGCGACTAAGCCTAAGACAGTAATGGGATGAGTCTCCAGTAACTCAGAGATTGCTAGGATACCACTGGGTTCTAGGTTGAAGAGGGCCAAAAGTGTTGGGTTTGTATCAAATAGGGTCCTAGAACTGAAAGGAGAAATAGACTCATGTCCCTATCCCTAATCTAGAAGCAATCTCCAATTGATAACCACTGGCAAGTGAAAATTTAGTTTCCTCTAAGAGAATCCCACTGGGGAAGAAAATAACTCTTGAGGGTAGGCCTCATGCCCAGCTGAAGATGGCCAATAGAAAATGAACTCAGTAGGCTCTTCAGAGGTCCCTTGTCTCATAACATCATGTCAGAACTTTTGCTTTTTATTTTATCTTATTTTTTATTTTCCTTTTATTTATCTTTTTTTCTTCTCTCTTTTTACCCTACAGGTCCTTTTCATATACATTATGACTTCCAGTCTAGTGTTCTTATGGGATTCCTGAGTGTGTGAGCAAGTGGGTCTCAGTTTCTTGTGTCTTCTCTTGGGTTCTTCTTCTTCTGTTTGTTTGTTTTGTTCTATTCCGATGTTTTTGTTTTGTGTTGCCATATTTTATTTTATTTTATTGTTATCCCTTAGAATGCTGTTTGCTTCCTAATGAGCGACAGAAAGATGGTGGATCCAGATAGGAGGGGAGAGGGAGGGGGAGCTGCAAGGACTAAAGAGCAGGAAACCCATAAGCAGAATGTATGGTATGAAATAAATCTATTTTCAATAAAAGGGAAAAAAATAGTGACACTGAGAGAGTTGAGGTGATGCTCACTCGAAATGGGGTGGGCCGAGGGGACAGTTTACTAGGAGTGAGCATCAGGTATTTATTACCTTTTCCTTCTGAGAGGTTGTAGGAGAAATTAAAGCAGAGGTAGCCAAAGGAATTGTAAGAATAGGATGCCTGACATTCTACATCGCTGAAATGTGGCAATACGATGAGCCAGCTTTTCCATCCATCTCAGCTGGTTGGATTTTAAAATAAAACAAGGAACTGAGCTTCAGAGAGGGGTTAGATAAGAATCCACAAATCAGCATGAAAAACAAGAATGTGGAGGAACTATGCGGTGAGGATACTCAGGAGTGGATCACGGGAGATGTCATAGAAGGCTAGAAACAGGCACTGGGTCTCCAGGGTGGGTCTGAGCACTGTCCTAGCCTTCCCAGGGCTCAGGACTGCAGGCAATGCTACACAAATCTGGCTCACAGAGCAGCAAGAGTGTTTTGTTCCCATTGGTGGTCTGGGCCTCCCTCTGCTGGCCTTTGTTGATCCATTGCACTATATCCATGGGTCTAGCATCTATCTTTAGACTACAGTCAGCACAAGGAATCCAGAAGTTTGGGCCAGTTGTTTACTTAAAAAGCCAGCTTTGGGGGGAGGGTGTCAATCTATGTGATCTTATATAGATCCAACACCCCAAAGAGCCCTTAGTCACTCAAAGAGAAGGCCATGACTAATCCTGACTCGATTTGAGGCCGAATACCAGCCTGACATTTTTCTTCATTGTCTTTTAACATTATTGTGTTACAGACAGGCATGAAAAATTAGAGTAAATTAAGATTACAAATGCCATCCAAAGTGGGGAGAAAGAGACTATGAGAATTTTATGAGCTGGCATATGTGCTGGCTGGCTTTTATGCCAATTTGACACAGGCTAGAGTCATTTTTTTAAGATGAAACTCAAACTGGGGAAAAATACACCCACCAGACTGGCCTGTTGGGAGACCAGTGGTCCAGTCTCTTCATTGATAATTGATATGATTGATATGGAAGAACTGGTGAGACCCCTGGGAAGATGGTCTTGGATGCTATAAGAGAGCAGGTTGAGAAAACCATGGACAAAAAGCCAATAAGAAGGACTTTTCCATGGCTTCTGGCTCAGTTCTTGCTTATAGATTCCTGCCCTGACTTCCCTCGGTGATGGGCTGTGCTCCCTAGAAATGTAGGATGAAATAAACCCTTTCCTCCCCAAGTTGCTTTTGGTCATGGTATTTATCATAGCAGTGGAAACCCTAAGACAAGATGATAATCACAGCACATGAGAGGATTGGGTAGCAGAATCTCTAGAGTGGGACTGGAGCAATGGCTCAGCATTACAAGTACTTGCTGCTTTTGGAAGACACAAGTTCTTTTCCCAGTGTCTATGTTGGTGACTCACAGCTGCTTGACCTTTTTCTGACCTCCAAGGGTCCCTATCTTCATCACACACACACACACGCACGCACACACACACACACACTAAACATTTTTAAAGAAAAAAAGAATCTCAAGAGCAAGGTTAGCCAGGCCAACACAGTAAGTTTAATACAAAAGTATGAAGTTGAGGGAAAAGGTGTTGTTAAAGGGCACAAGTTGGACCCTGGTGGGTCCCATGGTGGGTGAGGAATGCAGGCAGAAGACAGTTAACACCATACAGAGTTTGAGTTGAGTTTTATTGGGGGAAGGGAAAGGAATAGAGAAAAGGAAGGGAGAGAGGGAAAGAGAAGAGAAAGAAAGAGAGACAGAGAAAGAGAAAAGAGAAGAGACAGGGAAAGTCCTGTCTGCTCCTTCA
>PVIU01035220.1:0-10567 GCA_004026605.1 Ondatra zibethicus | reverse complement strand
TATGTGTGCATGCTTACTTTGTTTCATGTGTGCAGCTGCAGGGGATGGTGAGGGAACTAGGTGACAGAGATGTAAGTGAACAACAGTCAGCCTCTTTCCTGATTTCCACAGAGAACTGGCTACTAGGAGAGAACGTTTTTCCTATGACACTGTGGTTGCCATGACAATGGGGTCAAGCCATTCTTTCCTGGTTACAGATGCATTGGCAAAGGATACTCACAGAGTGGAGAGGTGGGATCACTAGACAGACACTCGAGGCTCCTAGGTAGGTACCTGCAGCCATCCTGAGTGAATGTGAGCTGAGCCTGTGAGTGTGCCGTGGGTACGTGCTGGCTCTTTCATGGGACAGGAAAGGTTCTGGCTACTACTGTTTGAAGCAAAGCCCAAGGACTGGCTGCTGAGCCAGCCCTGTCTCTTTGTCCTCGGGTGACACCACGTTGGTGCCAGCTTTATCCTTTCAGGCCGTGAAAGCATAGATCACCGACCTACATAAATGGATGCCTCGTCGCTGTTTGGCAATGATTGTCACATGTGCTCTTGACAGAATGGCCATGTTCATGCGACGGCACCTTACCCGAGATAGTTGTAGCTTGTGTTGTCTGAGAGAGAGAAGCTGGAAGGCATTTAAGGAGGAGGTAAACGTGGACGAGGACTGGCAGTTCCCTTGGAGGATTGAAGCCGAAGTCTCCAAAAGACAGCCGCCTCTAAACTGGCCACGAATCGCAACTAGGCAGACTGAGGCAAAAAATCAGTGCGGTATGAGCACCTGAAGAAGGGGCATCATTTGTTTCCCTCAACAGGTGTTAGTTTGTGCCTGGGTCAGAGTCTTTGCTCCACTCACAGTTGGGTTAAGCATCAGCTGGGCTGTGTTACAGGATGTGCAGCTGGGGTTTCCCTCTGACCAACCCATCATCTGGATCTCTCTATGTATCTTGGCCCCTGCATGTGAACAATACGCTTTGTGCCCTTCTTGCACCCTCTAGTCAGACTGGCTCCAGTCTGTTTTTCTCACCACAGGGAGGGAAGCCATCTGGAAGTTCCCATCTGGACAAAACGTGAATGGACATCACACACGGGGATCGTGAGCGAGTTCTTGAAAGAAGGCCTCGGGCATGGGGTCAAGGCATGTGCTGAGACAGAGATTTCAGGATTCCATCTTGCACCCTTCTCTGCGCACCTGTGGGGAAGACTTTGCTGCTTTCATCGGAAAGGTAACTGTTTAAGGTAGTGCACTAGAGGTGATGTCTGAAACGATGGAGGCGGATGGCAAAACTGACTATTTAAGCAGGCTGTAGAAGACGGAAGGGCTTTTCTATGGCATGGCTGGTAGGCGTGCAGAGATGGAGTACACATGCTGGGGAGAGCGTGGCCTGATATGGGTGCTGATGCTTTTCTCCCTGACTGAGTTACAGATGCTGCATGAATGTCCTGGCATGTGGGCTTGAACACAAACTTGCTATTGCTGGGTATGTTTTCTAACTCAGGAAGTGTGTGAGGCTGAGAACATCACGCCTGAGGGAAGCAGAAGCTCCTGCAGGCACCCCTGCCTGGGGTGGAAAGCTTGCATTCTATAAGTATAACGCAGGCATCCGTAATTGTAAGGGCACCGAGTGAGCGGTGGGCTCTCTCGAGCCCGAGGTGTGGTACCTGCATATGGGGGCATGGTTGGGCTAGATGGTGCTCAGTCAGCTTTGCCTGGTGAGCATGTGCTAGGAAGGTCCAGCAGAGGGCAGCCGGAAGTAACTGAGGTAGGTGCCTATGTTTTCCTCTGTGTCCTCAGCAGATACCTGTGGCCGAGGACTCCACAGAGGCTGGATCAGAGGAGGCCAACCCTGTGAGATCACACAGATTCCTCGGAGGAAGAAGTACTGCAGGTGATCCCTAAATTGGGCCCCAGACTTGCTCAGTCCACATTTACTATTGGATCACCCGGCTGGTGTGGCCTGGGACAGACCTAGACTCCTGCATGTTGAGAGCCACTTTATGCACTGGGAGATCAGATTGGAAGTCGGTAAGACTTGAACAGGAATATGGCAGAGGAGACACTGCACATTTGCGCAGTGAATAGGGATCTGGAGCTAGAATGTACCAACAGGTGTTTATGGATACAGAGGGTGGGAAGGGGAGGGCTGAGGGAATGAAGCGAATATCATTTGCCTCCCATATTTCTGTATTGTCGGGAATTCCCATGGGTAAGACCTGGAGTCCCTAAGGGAGAGGTCAGTGTGCCCACACTCACAGAAGGGGTCGTGGGGTAACAGGAGTCCCCAAAACGACCAGGTTCCTCAGGAAACTGTGTTCTGCCTTGCTGTGCCTGGTGCTGCCCAGTAATGACAGAAGCCACCTGCATCTTGGCAGGAACAGTGAGCAACCTTCGTGGTTCTTCCGTGTTGTGGTCCTCAAAGTGTGTGGTCATCGGGAACCTCAGTGGGCATCTCCTGAGGATCAGACAGATGTGGGCTTTGTTTCCAGCATGCATGCACGACACGCACGGCATGCTCACTGCTGATGGGAAACCATGGGCCCAAGGCAAGAACAGTCAGGAAAGGAGTAGACCCAGACACGCACCCACTCACAGTGAGAAGAAAGGGACGAGACTTCACTGAGAAGCAAGGGGGGAGGAACTGTGTGGAAGGGCAGAGAATGGAGGGACATGAACAGGAGAGCTACGCTACAGAGGAGATTGGACACCACTTAAGAGTCAAAGCAAGCCTTCTGGACTTAGGGATGGGCAAGTGACCATCCAGGTCATCAAACAGCTGCTTTGATTTCCTGTCTGTTTAAGAAGACCTTGTAGATTAACATTATGGCACAGAGGTTGTGGGTAGGAAAGTTCTGTGGCCTGGGATCTGTTGGTAGAACAGTGCCCATCACCAACAGATATGGGTGTGCAGGGTCTCTGGACTTGAGGTTGCAGCAGGAGAGTGGGCAAAACCAACCGAGACACTTACCCTGTTGCTCTAATCTGACACTACTGAGTCTGCCAATTAGAAAGTATTTCTCCACAGTGAAGTGCTTTCCTTCGGGGGCTCTCCTTTGTGTCATGTGTACACTTGATCCCATAGGGGTGTCCAGCACGGGGTTGGGAGCAAGAGATCGGAACCAAAATATGGGGGTGGGCGGGGGAAGGGGAGGGAGGCCAGAAACTATGACCGTGACAGCAACCATTCTTATTGCCATGTTATGCAAATCGCACCCCCTCTTGTTCCTCAACCTAGTATCATACTGGTGCAGAAGGCAAGGTGCACTAGGTGTCCACAGACTTCCTGGGGTGGGGCACGGTGGGATTATCTCTCTAGGAAAGAAGGCAATGAGGCTCTCCCCACCTGGATGGAATCCCAGGGAGCCCCCAAGGTATTGGATGGGCAGGAAAATACACAAGCCACGTAAAGACACTCACCTCTCCGGGAGGAAGTTCACCACCCCAGCCTCAGGGTGTGCAACCGTGTGTTACACATCTGTTCTGGATCCTTCCATATCTTCTCCCGCACGCACCCTCGTCCCTGTAGAACGACAGACTTTGGGCACCCCCTTGCTTTCTCTCTCCTCACCTCACTGAGCTGTTGCTTCAGTATCCACTAAAGGCTAATTCCATCCTAACGCACTTACAGGACATGCCCAAATCACCCTGAGAGAGGCCATCAGGTTAAGCTTGTCTACCAGATTCTGGAGGGAGGACAGCACCACAGGCTGGGGAGCCAGGCCAGAGACGACCAGCAGGGAGCAGTGCCCACCACAACCCAGGGAGTCACCCTGCCCTGATCAGAACAGCCCCAGAGTTCTGTCACCATGGACTCTGCAGAGTATGTGCTCTGTGGCTGGAAGGGCCAGCTGTGGCCTGCAAGGATGTTGTCCAGACCCAGGACCTCAGCCCATAGTAAGAGGAGAGGGGCCTCTTTCGTGGAGGTCGAAATTCTTCCTGTGGGTGAGAAGACCAGAGTGAGGAGCACAGAGGTGAGGCCCCTAACCAAGTCTGAAATCGTAACCATCACCTCCTTGGCCAGAAAGGAGTCACAGGGCAATGGCTCGCCAGGGCAGACCAGGACATACAAAAGAGCTCTCGAGGTGGCACTGGATGTTCTGGGCGAGGCAACCCACTTATATCAAGGAGAAAGGGCAGGTGGCCAAAGAACCAGCACAGCGGCTCCCAAGGTTCCAAAAGAGCAGACCAGCTCCAGCCCACACCCCCAAGGGTGCAACCAGAAAGGCCAAGGGCTCTCCCACAGGAGTCCTGGGAAGCGAGGCCACCCAGGACCTGTGTTGATGGGCTCACAGAATGAGCCTGCAGTGCAAGGGGGAGGGGAAGCCCAGGCCCACACTGCTGTAGTGCCCCCTCGCTTTGAAATGCAAGGGAACATGTTAAGGGGCACCAGAGTGTGGCCAAGTTCCTGCAAGATGCCAACAGGAAATGCTGGTGATAATCCTGGCAAGAGAAAGTTGAGTACACCCAAGCTCAGGTCTTTGAGCGCCCAGGTCTCTCGGGAGGGTGCCTGGGCTAACAATGAGCATCGGCCTGCCTTTAGGACACCTAGGCATGCCTCTACCTCACCCAAAGCTCTCAGGCAGCAAGTACGGTGTGGTGGCCTAGAGATCCGGGCCATTGGAGCCCAAAGGAAGACCACCCTCCCAGAGAACAAGGAGGACCCCGGCCCGCGGACCCCGAGGCCAGACTCAGAGGGGGCATCGGCAGCCTGCGTGCCTCCTGTCCCGAGACTGCGACGATCAGTCTGCATTGCTGGCAGGAAAAGGAAGATCCATAGGCTGTGTGCACAGTGCGGGCTCTCAGGACTGGAAACTCGAGTGCACTCGAAGGTGACTAACGCCAGGGTCAAGAGGAGAGCCGCTGGAGTTCAGGAAAACCTCCAAGCCATCAGTGTGGCTTCTGCCCAGGAGCCGAATACCATCGAACGAGGGATGCTGGTCTGGTTCAAATTCCAGGACCATCCTTTCTGGCCAGCGGTGGTCAAGAGTGTCAGCAAGAACGACAAGACGGCCAGGGTGCTGCTGATCGAGGGCAACATGCAGTTTGAGCGCAGGGGTGTCCGTGTTCCTCTCCGCCAGCTGAAGCTCCTGGACTGTGGGGAGAAATTATGTGGCCAGCAAAACGTATGGCCAGGGCATCAACTGGTGCCTCTCGGTGATTGACCACTACAGAGAGGACCTCGCCTGTGGCTCCTTCCGAGGCTCCTTTATAGACTACTGCACAGCCCGAGCCAGTTACCTGCTGAGGAGAGCCAGCCAAGAGGGCGACCTGTGCATTGACTTCCCTAAGGTGAGCTATGCCGGCTTGGAAGACTGGGAGGAGGAGACCGCCCTGGGTGGCAAGGGGCCCCTCAAGAAACTCCTGCCTGACCGCATGAGAGCCGCTTGGGACAGAGCCAACCAGAAGCTCGTAGACTTCATCGTGAAGAGAAAGGGGGCCGACCAGCACCTGCTGGGCATCGTGAAGGGCAAGAAACCGTCCAGGTGGCTGGACGACCTCTGGAAATCAAAGAGGGAAGTCTTCTGCATTGAGACCTACCTGGAGGATGAGGACCAGTTGCATCTTGTGGACAGACATTTGCAAGAAATATCCAAGGAAGCAGACCAGGCCCTGCTCTCGCTGGCAAGAGGAGACCAAGTCTGGCTCACCATGGAGGTTCTTCTTCCAGAGGCAATCATCTGCTCCATCGCTGCCCTGGATGAGCTCAGCTACAAGGAGGCAGAAGAGAAGTACCTGCGTGGCCCACCTGTGCACTATCGTGGAAAAGAGCTCTTTGAGAAGACCATCCTAAAGGCGGCCCGGATGAGGTCAGCAGCCAGGATTGGGGCTGGCAGGGACCCTCCTGCGCCTACTCCTTAGAAGGAAGCTTCCTCCTTTCAGCCATCACCCTCTGCAGGTCCACCTCCAAAAGAGAACCATCTGGAAGATTGTGGGGCTTGCTATGACCGCTCCTCATTGTATACGTGTTTCTCCACACACCCTCCCCTCCCCCGAAATAAACGGTCACATATGTGCTTGATGGTGCAGATTGTCTACATTGATTCAGCAATTCCTGTTAGCGTCAGGCTGTGCTTAGCCCTCTGTGGCCTGTGCCCAAGCGTGGAGAAGTCCCGTGGGGACGCCTCTGAAACATCACCAGCTATTGGTAGAGTATTAGCTAGCTATGCCCAGACTTGCCCTCTTTGCACGGACCCCAAGCACCCAGACAGCACACCAATTTCCTGATGAAATTGTGTCTCTCTCTTTGTCTCTGCCTCTTCCCCATACTCCCTGCCCTCTCTAGGGTGCCATGGATGGGGCGGTCCCATTGCTTTCTACATTATCTCATTCTTTGCTCACTCACGTTGAAGGAGAGAAACAGATGTGTGCTTTGAGGCTGTGCTTTGATGCCAAGAAAGGGGTTGCAAATGTTGTGACACTAGGGATAGCATGATTTCAAAGAATTCTCTCTCTCTCTCTCTCTCTCTCTCTCTCTCTCTCTGTGTGTGTGTGTGTGTGTGTGTGTGCATGTGTGTGTGTGTGTGAGAGAGAGAGAGTGAGAAAGAGAGCATGCTTTCAAGCGTGCATGTGTGTGAGTGTGTGTGCTCCTTTTGATCCTTCTGTCTGTGTCTCCCTGGTGCTGAGATTAAACATATCTGTCCACATACCTTTTTTCAAATGAGTCCTGGAAGATGAAGTCAGGTTTTCACCTCATGCAGAAAGCACTTTCCGTTCTCAGCCATCCTCCATTCCCCTGAGACTTCATACTCTAAATGAGACAGATTTGCCAACCTTGTGGGCTGACTCTCTGCAGTAAAGTATCCCAGCTCTTCTCAAATTTCAGAGATCAGAGACTTCTGCTGTTTGCAGGAAGGGAGGGGACCCGTCATTCCTTGGAGTCACTGACACCTGTGGTGTACTGATGAGGGGCAGCCCTGCCATTCCTCCCAGAAGCTCCTGTTTCCCTGTCTGGAATCACAGTCCATGACATATTTTGGTGACTGTGCACAAAATTGGTGCCTCAGTGGACTCTCAAGTACAACCTTATACACACCCGGGTCTTCTTTCCCACCCTCATTGTTCTTGTCTGAATCTCTGTGAAATGTCCTTGTGTCCTCCAGCCTGTGCCTCTAGATTCACAATACCATTTGCCTTGTACAGGATAATGCTCAATGTTAGTCCTTGTTTCTAATTCCTGGATTTCCTTTCTGTACACAGTAGGCTTTTACCCAGGTTAAAAAGATCACGCATAGTGGGCCTGCTTGTATTTTCAGTAGTGGGACTGCAAAGATAAGAACCCTGATGCTTGCTGACCAGCCAGTGTGGCTGAATTCGCAAGTACTGAGTTCTATGAGGAGACCCTGTCTAAAAAACTTGCTGCTTGTTCCCTGAACATGTGTGTGCTCTTACCTGAGAAGGTGCTCTACAGAGATCCCAAGACAAGCCCTTGGAATCAACAAAAAGTATGGGTGATGGCAATCAGCGACTGGCTGATGCTCATCTTGTGGCTGATTACAACCTGGGGTGGGCACCTAGACCTGGACTAAGGATGGATGAGCTCTGAGAACCAAGATTTAATGTTCCACTCTTGTTGTTACTTTTGTTGTTACTTGTCACACCAGTTCTTCAGTCTAGCAAGATGTTCCTTTCAGTGCTTTCCAGTGTCCAGAGTAATTCAGGATCACCCTACAATGGGTGATTCTTCTAAAGAGTTCCCCCAAAAGAATACTTCCAGATGGCATCATTCTGTAAAGAGGCATATCAGGGTTCCCTGGAAAGGAAGAAGCTGGGGCAAGTATACTGGCCTCAGTGTGGCTAGTAGATGAGATCCTTTCTAATGAATCATGGAGTAGGAAAAGGTGAGACCTGTGGCTTCTAACAGCTGGGGGAATTTCTGTGCTGTCATCTGCTTGCCTTCAATGACTTCAATAAATATATCTGTTTAATAAATTTCATGGACATTACAATTGTATTCTGCTTTTTCTGGGCTTGGACAAGACTGGAGCAAGATTGATTTATGTACAAGGCAAGAACATGAAGGGCTTTGGGGGTGGCAGGGGGCTTGGATTGGTAAAAGCAGGGTGACCATGTGTATGGGGGCAGTGGCTATCTGGTTTCAGTGGGAAGGCACTCTAGGATGACAAGAGTTAGGGATAAGTCAGTTATGTGCTCAAGTGAGGCTATGGAGCAGTAAGCAAGGCCCTTGGACCCAATATTCATGACTGACAGGTGTTTCAGTTAGGAAAGCATTCTCAAAGAATTTAAATGCCATTTTTGTTCACTAAAATATAGAAAAAAGAAAACCAAAAAAAAAAAATCAGTGGAGCCAGAAAAGGCCCTAAATAGCCAAAACCCTCTCCTGAAACAGAAAACCAAAATTGGAGGCATTATACTTCCTGATTTCATAATATATTACACAGATATAATGATCAAAAGAGTACCACACATAGTGGAGCACACTTTTAATCACAGCATTGGGAGGCAAAGGCAGGAGATCTCTGAGTTTAAAGGCATAGTTTGTCTACATGGTAAATTCCAGGACAACCAGGACTATATAGAGTGACTCTGTCTCAAACAAACAAACAAAAGTATGGCATTGGCATCAAGGTGTATGTCAATTGGATGGGGAAAACATATAAGAAACCAGTCCCCACACCCACAAAAAGCTATGGAAAGTGTGGTTTTTTCAGCATATAGCACTCAGGAAACTATGCATCAATGTGTAGAAGGAAGAATTTTGACCCTCACATTGCTCTTGGAGCACTTTTAGTTATCACATCAAAACTTTAGACAGCAAAAGCATAAAAGATTTCCTCAAACTATAAATGTTATGCATAGAAAAAGGAAATATTCAACCAAACAAAATCACCATCTTTGGATTGGGGGAAAACATTTGTGAATTATAAACTTCATGGGGTTTGTATCTCAAATATCAATGAATTAGCACAACTCAATAGCAAAAAGTGATCAAACAAACAAAAACTCACAAATAATCTGATTTAAAAATGGACAAAAGAGCTCCATAGACAACAAGTATAAAAATGTGCTCAACATCACCAGTCAATAAGGAAATGCAAACCAATCCACAATGTGAGACTTCCCCAGATGGGTTGAATGGCTGCTGTTAAAATCCCCAACAGAGCAGAGCTGCTGCACATATGAACTCACAGGGACTGTGACAGCATGCACAAATTCAAGCCAGACAAAATCCTAGGATGGAGACTGTGAAGAGTGCACAGATTCCCACCCCTAACTATAAAGCTGTTTGCAATTTATAGCTGCTGGGAAAAGAAAATCAGTTTTCATTAATGGTGTGACAGTGAGTGTATCAATCACACTGCAGGGCAGGCCCATGCTCAAGAGTAAATGGATAACACAAAACAGACTCCATAGTTTTTGTTTGTGGGTTTTTTGTTTTGTTTGGGTTTGGGTTTTGTTTTCTTTTTTAAGGTGGACATGAAACATCTCTGGGAAGAGTTGGGGAGGGGAAGAATATGATAAAATATATGTAAAAGTTTTAAAGTAAAATTTCACAGCAAATATCATGTGCTGGAGATGCTGTGGAGAAAACTCAGGTATTTTTCACTGCTTCTGTGGATATTACAGGTTACAGAAAAATAATATGAACATCCTTCAGACAGTTAAAAGAAGATATATCATATGACCCAGCAATCTTCTCTTGAGTCTATGTGCAAACCATATAACATCAGCACCATATTCAAATTGCTATGTTCCCATGTGCACTTGCATAGTATTCACAATAACCAGGCAATGAAATCAACCCAAGTATCTATAAATGAGTAATGTAATGGCTGTCTGTGTGTCTGTGTGTGTGTGTGTGTGTATGTGTGTGTGTGTGTCTGAGAGAGACAGAAACAGACACAAAGAAAGACAGAGTGGAAATGGGCCCCAGCCCGTCCCCGAGGCATTCTGGCCACTTAGGGCTCCCCTCTACTGGCTTTGCTGCTTATCCCAACCCTGCTCACCCCCGGGCACCACTTCTCATCTGCGTGGTCCCAACTGCACCCGAACTCAGCCTATCTGGGCTGAGGCCTTGGGGGAAGGGCGAGTCCCCTGCTAGAGGGCCTCCTTTATCCCACGGAGCCGAGCCGAGCAGAGCACACATCTCTCAGTAAGCCCGCCTTTGGGACTGGGAACCCCTGGGCGAGGAAGGAGCACAACCAGCTTCTGCAGATTCATCCAGACCCCGGGAGCCAAGGGGAGCCGAACGGAGCAGAGCGGGCAACTCTCAGAAGAGATGGGCAGGTGCTAATCAAAGAATCCGTCCAACAACCTGAAAAGCAACATGATAACACCAGAATCCAGCGATTATGGAACAGGAAAGCCCAAGCAACCTATCCCAGATGAAATAGAAGAAATTGACTTTAAACGTAGCTTTATGAAAGTTACAGAGTCCTTTAAAGAAGAGGTGAAAAACTCCTTTATCGAAAGGGATGAGAAAACTAACAAAAAGTTAGAAGAAATGAATAAATTCCTCAAAGATACCCTAGAAAACCAAGAAAAAGCAATCAAACAGGTAACTGAAACAGTTCAAAACTTGAAAACTGAAATGGAGGCAATGAAGAAAACACAAACCGAGAGATG
>PVIU01035219.1:0-10525 GCA_004026605.1 Ondatra zibethicus | reverse complement strand
GGAATTTCTATCAGATATTCTAAGTGGCTAAAAATTCCATTTTATTAACATTTTATTTAATTTTGAATATTTTTCCGCTCAAAATATGTATGTTATAGAAGTGAATAAATTTTTTTCATAGATATGTGTTGAAAAGTTATCATAAATAAAAATTCAGAAGAGTATTCCTTAGTGAATGTCAGGGACAAATATATGCAAAAAGCAAGATGTTCTGAAAGGTTTGATGCTAGTTGGAGATATAGCTCAATGATGTAATTATAACAAACTGTGAGTTTCAATCCTCAGCATTAAATCAGGGAGTTCATACTACAAAGTTCTCATTTAACCAGAAAATAGTATTATTGTAATGGACGCATCAGTGTCAGAGTAAGAGTGATGTATGACATATATTGCTTTTGTCTGTAACAGTAGAGTGTCTTATGTAGGGACGCCCTTGAGAGACTTTAGATTCCATAAAAATAAAGTACATTAGTGACATTTCTGAGGTCTTTTCCAAGTAGAACAAATTATATGTGTGTGTTACGGTTTGAATGCAACTGGCACCCATAATCTCAAAGGGATTGGCACTATTAGGAGATGTGGAATGCTAAAGTGGGTATAGCCTATGAGGAAGTGTGTCACTGTGTAGTCAGGCTTCATGGTTCCCTGTGTTTAGAATACTGCCCATTTTGACAGTCAACTTTCTGTTACCTTCAAGATGTAGTATACTCAGCTACTTCAGCACCATGTCTGCCTGCATGACACCAACTCTCCACCAAGATAACGTCCTCAACTTCCGAGACTGTAATTGAGCCAACCTTATTAAATGTTTTCTTTGTAAGAGTTGCCGTGATTATGCTTTCTCTTCACAAAATAAAAAGCAGATCCAATACCCACACATGAGATTATTATAGTTATTTCACTCAGTATTTTTAAATAAACTTCCAATAATTTTAGTAATCATTTGCATATAACAAAAATACTGATTCTAGGGTTTTGTAATTGAAATAAGAGTTTTCTACTTTATTTAGAATAAAGTATAAAAATCAAAAGAAGTGAAAGCAGGGCATGATTTGTACACACTTATAATTTGAGACCACTAGAGACAGATTAAAGTAGATTTCAGTTAGTTCCAGGCCTACATTGAAATTTCTCGGCCAGCTATGTCTACATCAAAAACACAACTGCCACTATGGACCATGTTGATGTAGAGGCCATGTTGATGTCCATGAACCATTCTGGATCCATGCTGATTTTCATTGTCTGTGCTGCCACTGGAGGCCATGATGAGGTCTTTGGTCTATAATTCTTCTGGAGACCTCGATGTCTGTGGTCCCTGTAGCTATGGATACTATGGTCAATGTAACTTCTGTTGCAGTGGTATGGATGACTCCAGACTCATAGTTGAGAATGAGAGACATTGAAGGCATTTGAAACTCTGCCTTCCCACTATAAAAAGAAACTGACTCCGCAAGAAACCATTGGAAGGAATCTTTAAAAGTTATGATAAAATTCTAAAGTGTAATACTTCAAAGTTGATGACTTTCTGGATGGGTATGGTAAAGGACTCAGCTATCCTTAAGGGGATGGTTACAAAGATTTTACCATAATTCAATGAGTATATCAGAAACAGAAATGTACTTGGTGGATTTTTGTGGGGAATTGGGGTAGGTGGAGTGAGGCCACAGGGTTGGAGAGTGAACCTAGCAGTCATGAAAAGCAAGTGTGATTGGGTCCATTATGTAAAATTTACAAATAATTAATAAAAAATAGTGTGTTGGAAAAATCACCCTTCTAGAATCAAATATTTGAATGCTTGGTCAACAGGGTGTGGCACTACTTAGGTTAGGATATGTGTTATTATTGGGGTAGGTATGGCTTTGTTGGAGGAAGTGTTTGACTAGAAGTGAGTTTTCATGTTTCAGAAGCCCAAATCAGGTTCAGACTCACTCTCTCTTCCTGCTGCCTGTGAATCTATATGTAGCTCCTTCCCTAGCACTATATTTGCCTGCATGCTACCATATTCTTTGGCGTGATGAGAATGGACTAAAGCTATGAACCTATAAGCCCCAATAAATGCTTTCCTGTAGAAGAGTTGCCTTGGTCATGATTTCTCTTCACAGTAATAGAACACCGACTGTGACATACTCCCTCATTTAAATGAACACACACACACACACACACACACACACACACATACACATACATATAAAGTTTTAAGATTATATCATACAATGAGTTACATCTTAGCATTTCTACTGTGTAACATAGAGACACTATGACCATGACAACTCTTATAAAGGTAAAACAAAATTATTGGGGTGGCTTACATTTTCAGAGGTATAATTCATTATCATCATGGCAGGGTGCATGGTGGCATGAAAGCAAAGTGGTGCTGAAGATGTAGCCCAGTGTCATACATGACACATACCTGACCTCAACAGCTTCAATTATTCTCAGAAGCAAATTCCACAGTCCATTTTGCCTATCATTAACTCTGAACCTAGAACAACATGGCTGAAGTTGTCAAGTTCTGTTGCTTGCTGGAGTTGGAATATGACTCCCTCGTTCAATTACATCGTCACCAGCTTTCTGTTTCCTTTTGCTGCCTAAACTTGACTCTCCTGAAACTGAATCTTTAGACCAGGTTGGCCTTGAACTAAGATCTGCCAGTCTCTGCCCAGATCTCTCCAGTGCTGGGATTAAATGTGAGAACCATCACTTTTAGCTCCAACCTCTTCTTTTATTTAAAAAAATTATTTTACATACCAATCCCAGTTTCCCCACCCTCTCCTTCTGTACCCCCGGCTTCCCAACCCCCATCCACTCCTCAGAGATGTAAAACCTTCCTACGGGAGTCAACAAAGTGTGGTATACCAAAGGAAGGCAGGTCCAAGCTCCTCCGCCCCTTTTCAAGGTTGAACAAGGTATCCTACCATAGGCAATAGACTCCAAAAAGCCAGTTCATGCCCCTGGGATAAGTACTGGTGGCACAGACAGCATTAAACAGATCAAGAAAGTCATATAACCATCACCCACATTCAGAAGACCTAGTTCAGTCCCATGCAGGTTACCCAGCTGTCAGTCCAAAGCCATGATCTCCCACTAGATCAGGTCAGCTGTCTGTGGTTCTCCCCATCATGTTCTTCACCCCCCACCTTGCCCACTTGATCCCTCCTCCCATTCCTCTACTGAACTGCAGGATCTCATCCCAGTGCTTGACTGTGGGTCACTGAATCTGCTTCTGTCAGTTACTAGATGTAGGTTCTATGATGAAATATAGGGTAGTCACTAATCTAATTAAAGGGGAAGGCCAGTTCAGACATTCTGTCCATTATCACTAGGTCTCTTATCTGGGGTCATCCTTGTGGATTTTTGATAATTTCTCTACCACCAGGTTTCTGCCTAACCCCACAATGACTCCCTCTTTTTTATTGCTCCCCCCTCCATCTCTCTTGCAATTGGGTCTTCTTGTTCCCACATGTTCCCATACCCCATCTCCTCCCTTCTACCTCTTCACAGTTTACCCAAGAGATCTTAACTATTTTCTCTTCCTTGGGCCCTCCATGTGTGTCCCTCTTAGGGTCCCCTTTTTACCCAGTTTCTCTGAGGTTGTGGATTGTAGCCTGGTTATCCTTAGCTTAACATCTAATACATACTTATGAGAGACTACAGAACATTTTTGTCATTCTGGGTCTGGGTTACCTCACTCATAATTTTTTTTTAGCTCCATACATTTGACTTCAAATTTCAAGATGTCATTTTTTTTCTGTGCCAGGTAATATTCCATTGTGTAAATGTTTCACCTTTTCTTTATTCATTCTTTGGTTAATGGGCATTCAGATTGTTTCCAGGTTCTGGCTATTATATATAAGGCTACTATGAACATAGTTGAGCAAATATCCTTTGGTATGATTGTGTATCCTTTGGGTATATGCCCAAGTGTAGTATTTCTGGGTCTTGAGATAGATTGATTCCCAATTTTCTGCAAACTACCATACTGATTTCCAAAGTGGCTAAACAAATTTGCACTTCCAAAAGCAGTGGAGGAATGTTCCTCTTCTTCCACATCCTCTGCAGCATAAACTGTCATTAATGTTCTTGATCTTAGACATTCTGATAAGTGGAAGATGGTATCTCAGAGTCATTTTGAGTAGCATTTCCCTGATGAATAAGGATGTTGAGCAATACCTTAAATGCCTTTTGATCATTTCATGTTCATCTCTTGAGAATTCTCTGTTTTGATCTGTACCACCATTTTATAATTGGATTATTTGGCATTTTGGTGTCTAGTTTCTTGATTTCTTTATATATTTTGGAGATCAGCCCTCTTTTAGATGTGGGGTTGGTGAGGATCTTTTCCCATTCTGTATATTGCTACTTTGTTTTATTGACCGTATTCTTTGACTTACAGAAATTTCAGAGTTTCAGGAAGTCCCATTTATTTATTGTTGTTCTCAGAGTCTGTGCTACTGGTGTTGTATTTAGGAAGTGGCCTCCTGTGCACGTATGTTCAATGCTATTTCTCACTTTCTTCTGCCAGGTTCAGTACACCTGAATTTATGTCGAGGTCTTTGATCCACTTGGACTTGAGTTTTGCGCATGGAGATAGATACGGATCTATTTGCATTGTCCTACATGTCAACATCTAGTTATGTCAGCCCCATTTGTTGAAGATGATTTCCTTTTTCCATTGTTTATTTTGGCTTCCTAGTCAAAAATAAAGTGTTCATAGGTGTGTGAATTAATATCAGATTCTTTAGTTCATTTCCATTGATCCATGTGTCTGTTTTTTTGCCAATACCAAGCTGTTTTTATTACTGTAGCCCTAGCATAAGCTTTTCTTTAGTTCCTTTTAACAAGTTGAAAAATTTGTTTAGTGGGATCTGGCCTGGAGGTCACCACTTCCTTTAATCCATTTCTCAATCTGTTTAACTCCTTGAATATAGTACTTAGCTCCATTTCATATTCTATTACTCCTATTCTACTCAAAAAGTTTTTCTTGCTCTCCTTGCTCCTTTTATTATATAACTTCATTAGCGTTAAAACTAGCAATGGCACAACAGAATCTATAGTAGGTTGTTTTGAGATTTTTCTCCACCAATAAATTAATTCAACACTCTTCACTTTAGCCTCAAGCAAAATTTTCACACATGGGAAAAAAGTAACTACTTTCTTCACCACAATATCCCAAGAACGACTTCAAGTCACTTACTAAAATTCTTCTCCAAATCCACTTGTGCCAGGCCACCACAGTTCAAATGATACAGACGAGCACCATGCTCCTACTAGGATGGCCCATTAAGTAGCACTTAAAGTTTTCAACAGCTTTTCTAACCCACAGTCCCAAGGCCCATATTCCTTCAAACAATAGCATGGTCATCCCTGTCACAGCCATATCCTGTCCCTGGTACCAGCTTCTGTCTTAGTTAGGGTTTATATTACTGTGAAGAGGCACGATGAGTACAATACTTATGAAGGAAAAACACTTAATTAGGGTGGTTTATATTTTCAGAGGTTTAATCCATTATCATGGTGTGACATGGTGGTGTGCAGGATAACATGGTGCTGGAGAAGTATCCCAATGTTCTCCATCTGGGCTCACAGGCAAATAGAAGTGGTCTAGACCACTTTGCAGAATCTTGAGCATATATAGAACCTCAAATCTGCTGCACAGAAGTGACACACCTCTTCCAACAAGACAACACCTGCTCCAACAAGACCACACCTCCTATTAGTGCCACTCCTTTCAGGAGCATTTTCTTTCAAACCACCACAATACCAATGGTATGTTCCTTGTTATTTATGGAAAGAGGTAAAATGGTTTTACATGTTTAATACATCTACACATATCAATATTTTAAAATTACTTATTCTATTTTTTGAGATTATATTATACTTATATAATTTCACCTTTCCCTTTCCTTATTCCAAAACCCTCTATTACAAGCTATGGATTTTTCATTAATTATTATAACATATAGTATTTTTCTTTATACACATTTTTTCTTCTAACTATATTCATAAATTACATATTTACTTAATATTAACGTAAATTTTATTTTATTAGCTTGTAAAGATAGGGATTTAACCAAGAATCTTATACAAGTAAATTAAGCATTATACAAATAGATTTTCCCAGCTCCCAAGTATTATTTTTAATCTGTGAAATAGGAAAAACTATCTGTTTATAGCTTCTGTGGGTCATCCTCTTTGAAAATGCATTATGATACCATTATTATATGCTTTCTTGTGCTTTTATAAAGTGCATTAGGGAGATTTTTATGTACGTTCATAGTTTATAAACCACTCTATCCTTGCAAATTCAGTTTTATGTTAATGAGCATCTTGTTTGAAAACATTATTATTGCTTGATGAATAAAAGTCTTGAATGATTTTTAACTCTTGTTATTTGAGGCAGGTTTTCTCAGGCAATACAGTGTTTCAGAGGTTCAACAAACTCTTTTATCCATTTTGAGTGTGTGTTCTATCATTTTGTAAAGGTGAATTAAAGAGAATGATGATATTTTACTTATTTTTCACTTTTTATTTATTCTTTGTGGCTTTCACATAATGGATCTGAACCCATTCATCTGCCCATCCCTTCATATCTATCCTCTGACCTTGCACCCTACCCCAAGATAAAATAAAATACAATGTAAGAATAAAGAAAAAAAGTAAAAAGGAAACATCATGTCATGAGTGCTGTAGTGTGACACAGTAAGTCACACAGTATGACTTTTAGTCCACATATCTTTACTTGCAAGTGTTCATTGCAAAGAGTCATTGATCTTGTTTAAGGCCTCTGATTTCTGCTACACTATCGATGCTGATGCTAGACCATCACTGGGGCTACTCATGGATATCTCCTTGTTGTCCTTAGTCATGGAGATCCTGTAGCTTTGAATCAGCAAGGCTGGCCCTTTTACTTGCCCTAGCAGATCCTAGATGGGGTGGATGATCCTGGAGAGAAAACTTAAAATCCTGGTTCTGGACCTAGGTGGTTGCAGGTTTGTTCAGTCCATTGGCTCTCCCTGATCCTTACCACCAGTATGAGTTCTCCATCAATGCTGTGGCTAGTTCAGGCAATGCAGCAAAGAGCAGGACAGGTCCTCCTGCTTTCATGCTCTCAGGGCCAACTTACCCACACCTACTTCACCAGGGCCAGCTTGTCTGTGCCAACCAGGCAAAGTGCAGGGGCTGCACTTGTGAGTGCTATAGACCTTGAGAGGGATGGCCAATTCTTCCACTCTCATGATCAAGGGGCTAGGTCTCCCTCCTGCTGCAGGTTCAAGGGAAAAGGGACAGAGGGTTGTGTCTCTCCCTCCCAGGCCTTCCCAGTCAGGTTGTATGGATATTCTTCTCCTGCTCAGATTTAATGGCACTGGGCAGGGAGAATGAGAATTTTTCAAAATGTAGGTATTATTTATCCTCTTGGGTGACAGATGAGCTTTTGTTAAGCTTCCTCAGAAATGTTGATTTTTATGATCTTGCAAGAGAGAATGTTCTTATTTTACTCATCTAACAAAGTAGAAAACCAGAGTCCACTGGGTGGTAGATAAGAAGATTTGAAAGTTCCTTACTCCTGCAACTTCAGTGTAAGACGTTCTGAGACAAGAAGATGTTCTGTGTTCCTTGAGATGTGACTGACATAAATTCTTCATCAGTTTCTGTATGAAATTAATTTGATATCAATGAAACTTCTTTTAATTTTGGAAATTAAAATATGATGACAGCATTTCTTTTTTCCTTTTTTCCTTTCAAACATTCCTATGTGTGTTACCTTTGCTCTCTCTCAAGTTTATTGCCTCTGGCATGTTTTTCTTTAATTGCTTTATCATCTATCTATGTATGTTCCTATATGTCTATAAATGTATGTATATATCTATCTACATCTATCACTCTCTATCAATCATTTCTCTATCAATCATCTATCTATCTGTCTATCTATCTATCTATCATCTGTCTATCCATCTATCCATCCATCCATCTAGTGGTCAGAAGCATCAATTATGTAGAAATAAGCAGAAAATAAGAAGGCAAGAGGAAATATTAACTAAGAGAAGATATGATACAAAATATTTTGTTAGTTTTCTATCAAAATGAAGAAAGTATTCTGTTTAAAGTAGACATATGGATATTGGTTCACACACTCTCTTGTTCAAGAACAAGAGCACAAACTGGTTTTTGCAAGGTTTCAAATAACTTCAAATGTGGGGTAATGCTTAACTCCAAGACTTGACAAGGCAATAGTATTTTTTTCTAACCTGTCTTGTATTGTTCTGAAGTAATTTTCTTGTGGTTAAAGAGCTGTGGGACTTGGTTTCTTGCTATTGATTTTTAGCTACCATACCCAAATAGAAGTTCCTGATCACTACCGGGTGGTGGTGGTGCAGACGTTTAATTCCAGCACTCAGTAGGCAGAGGTAGGCAGATCTCTGTGAGTTTGAGGCAAGCCTTTTCTGCAAGAGATGATTCCAGGACAGGCTCCAAGGCTATGGAGAAACCCTGTCTTGAAAAACAAATCAAGAAACAAACAAACAAATAAACAAAGAAGCCCCTGATCACTTACAGGCTTAGATGGGATTTCTTCCCATGCAACCTTCTCCAAGAGGATTTGCTATAAAGAGTGGTGTGGGAGAATTGTCTGTATTCTGTCAATCATGTTTTAAATAAACACTGATTGGTCAGGCAGGAAGTATAGGGACAACCAGACAGGACGTAAAGGTGGGGCAATGAGAACAGGAGAATTCTGGGAAGAACGAAGCCCATTCCTCCTAGTCCTGTCTCAACCACCTAAGAAGCAAGATGTGACCTGCCCCACTCAAAAATGTACTGAGCCATGTGACTAACATAGATAAGGATAAAGGGTTAATATGTGTTATAAGAGCTAGCCGGGCGGTGGTGGCACAAGCCTTTAATCCCAGCACTCGGGAGGCAGAGGCAGGAGAATCTCTGTGAGTTCAAGACCAGCCTGGTCTACAAGAGCTAGTTCCAGGACAGGCTCCAAAGCCACAGAGAAACCCTGTCTCGAAAAAAAACAAAAAAAAAAAAAAAAGAGCTAATACGAAGCTTGAGCTAATGGGCCATTCATTTTATATCTAATGTAGACTTCTGTGTGATTCTTTGGGGCCAAACAGCTATAGGAACTGGGCAGGAAAGAAACCCCAACAAGCAAGCCCCTCATGTTACACAGAGAGCTTGTTTCTTTCTACATAGTTGAAATATAGTTTGGCCAAAAAAGAGTGTGATGTAATTTGATACCAGGTAGAGAATGATCTTTAAAATATTATTAACATGCTAATTAGTTTGTTTGTTCCTGCATCTGGGAATGAATGATACATTTAGTGCACGTAGGGAGATCAGAGACTGACTTCAGGTGTATGATCTTTCCTTCCATATAAGAGATCAAAACCAGGTTGTCAGACTTAACATTAAGCACCTTTGCTCATTGGGCTGCCTTGCTGCACCAAATATAGAATCTTAAACAATACATTGTAACAAATCTGGGGAGCACTGTTTCTTCACTTTTGACACACTCTCTGGATGTATGGAAACCTCAGGTCTCATCCACAGGTTATTGATGGTCACATCAACAACTTAATTTGACATTACTTTAGCAATGGTCCAACATAGCTATAAAGGCCAAAAGCAAGGAGAGAATGATGTCTTGTCTTCATTCTTCAAATGAATCCTTAAATTAAAAGACTTTCACAGTCAAAACCCTGTCTGATTCCATAGAGAAGGGTGGCAATTCAGGTTTCTCGGGATCTCTGAGTGTCTTGAGGCTGCCTTTACAGATGTCTTCCATTTCTTAAACATAACTCCATTTCCATCTTCATTTTATCTGCATATGATATAAAGCATCAAATAAATAAACAGTCCTAGGTCTTTAGTGTCCACTAGATAAGAACCTTTACTATTTAATGACATCTATGGAATATGTTTAGTATATGTAAAATTTTAAGTTTTCTCCCTTTATAGCTTTAAATTTTCTCTTTTTCTTAGTGTTTTTCTTCTGGAGATCAAACATAGGGCCTCTTAACTACAATACATGTGATCTAGTACTGATTTACATACACAGCCCCTCTGATTTTGGAGTGATAACAAATTATTCTGAACCCAGAGAAAAAACATTAATTATGTGGTTTTGGATAAAAGAACAAAATATATTTCTAGAACTATAAACATGCCAATGTAATATATGTTTATTTTTTATCAAATTTCTAAAGCAGTTTTATAGGAATAAATTATTAGTAAGATTCTTTCTTTGGAAAATATTTACTTAAATTTTATTTTATTCCAGTTCACAATCTTTTCTGAAATACCCAGAAAATATTACTTTTATTTCAGAGATATTTTCATAATGTCCATGCAATGTAGTTTTAAATAATTAATAATTTCAAAATCTTAGTATTGAAGTAGAGTGTATATAGAATTGTCCATACCCTTACCGAATTCTTTAGTGATAAAACAAGAACATTTCTAAGTTTATACTAAATAACAATGAACCAATGCATCATTAATATATATTTTACTCAAGAAG
>PVIU01035218.1:0-10568 GCA_004026605.1 Ondatra zibethicus | reverse complement strand
TTGCTTGATAACTGTTTTGTTATATGTAATTTTACTATGTTAAAATGAAAGCCTTTCTTTTTTGTTTAAACAGAAAAAGGGGAAATGGTGTAGGAGGGTCCTTCTGTATTTGGGTTGCTTTTATTGGTTAATAAAGAATCTGCCTTGGCCTTCTGATAGGGCAGGACTTAGATAGACAGGATAAAGAGAAGAGAATGCTAGGAAGGGGACAGAGCCAGAGAGAGCCGCCCGCCATGAAGCCCGCCAGGTCACACACGCTGAATCTTTCCGGGTAAGCCACGACTAGAGGCAACTTACAGATTATTAGAAATGGGTTAAACAAATATGTGAGAGTTAGCCAATAAGAGGCTAGACTTAATGGGCCAGGCAGTATTTCAATGAAAAAAAAAAATCTCTTTCAGAATTTTACAGTTACATGGTATCATAATTCTCATTCATTCTCTCTATATAAATTAAAATGCTAAAATAATGTTAAATGTATTTTCTATCATTAATGTTACTTTATGATGAAAATATTCCAAATTCTTCTAGACTTTTGAAGTATAAGATACCTTATTGTTATATATACTCTTCTTACTGTGTGAGAAAAAACAAAAAGTTCTTAATCTTATTTAACTGTCAATTGGAATTAGCATCTGTATTAGTTACTTCTTACAGTGGCGAAAGAATCTGATGCAGGCGATTTATGAAGGAATAATTCGTTTTGGATAATGATTTCAGGAAACAGTTCACCGTGGTGAGGAAGTCATGAGGCAGCTGGTCACATCGCATGTGTAGTCAGGAAGAAGAGAGAGAGATAGACGCTGGAGCTCAGTTCCTTATCTTCTTTTCATTTAATCCAGAACTACAGGCCAAGGGATTAGTGCCATCCACACTGAGGATCTATCTTCCTCTTCAGTAGGAGGGGGGCAGGGACAGGCAGCAGAACAGAGTCCTGACAGAGACCAGGCTATCATTTCAGTTCACTAGAATGGGACAGAACTGAGCAAGCAGTTCTCAGGAAAACCACAATTTATGGGCAACCAATCAGCAGACAGCCCCCAGTCTTCTGCTGGATCAGCAGGCTCCCAAAGCCCCTAATCTGACTCAACAGATGTCCTCCAACCTTCTGCAAGCTAAAGATAGCTTTCCATAACTCCACTTAAATGGAGCTTGTAATCTTCTTTGTGGGTTGCCGTGTGCCACTCCAACATCGGAATTAATAAAATGTTCTTGTTTATTACATATGTGACTGTTGGTCTTTTCTTCGGGGGGGGGTTCTCTTAGACCCTAATATTCAGTTAAACTTTTTCTGGAAGAATTCTTATAGACACACTCAGAAATATATATCCATAGTGAATCTAAATTCAATCAAGTTAGCAGTTAAGAACATTCATCACAGTGACTCCTAGGATTACAGCATTGTATTGACCCTTCCCCACTTGCAGTACACTGGCATTCAGGCAAACATCTAACCAGCATAGGACCCTGCAACAGTATGTGGCTAAGTCATGCATTGCATGGCTGCTGAAGGCTCTGTACACATGTGCAAGCTTTCCCTTTTAAGTAAGCTCCACCCAACTGTTTGTCTTTTTACCCAGTTCCCTCTTGGTGGACCACACTTCCTCCCCTTTACCCCTTCCCTTTCCTAATAAACTCCCAAGTGGGGTTGATGATTTCTGTGGTTCATTCCTCACTGCCGAAGCTCCAGCCTACCAACAACAGTAACCATTAATCAGACTTTATCATTCCATACTCCTATCCCCAGCTACCAGTGACCACCATTGTATTCTCAGATTCTGTGTAATCAATCGGCTTTTTAATTTTCCAGATATCCATGAGAGCATATAGTGCTTTTCCTTGAATGCCCAGTTTGTTCCACCTAAAATAATTTTTACTTTCAAATGTTGTTTAAGTGGTGTGATTTCATTCATGTTTTGGAGTAAATAGTAGTCCACTGTATATTAATACAACATAGTCTTTATCCACTTGTCAATTGAGAAAAATTAGACGTTTTACACTTCTTAGATAGAGGAATAATATTATTCATTGAATATTCTGATTTCGTTTCCGTTGATGTACGCTTCTGTAATTCCTTGGCTCATATGGTAGTTCTCTGATTGATTTTTAAAGCACTCCCATCTTTCCTAGTGGCTACCCTGTTCCATTGCTGACAGCAGCGCCCCGTCTTCATATCCTCACCAAGACATCTTCTGATAGTGAGCTTCTGGTAGTCAGTACTAAGCATTCTTACTCAGATATTTTCTTTGCAGGTCTCTAATGATTGCTTAGGTTGGTCAATTTTCATTCATCTCTTCGCCATTTATTTATTGTTTTGAGAAAATGTGTACAACTATTGGTCATTTCTATTTACTTTTTTAAAGTTTTTATTCATTTTACATTCCAACCACCGTTCTCCCTCCAGCCACTCCTCCTGCCCCCCCCACACATAGTCCACCCTCCATCCTCTCCTCCCAAAGAGTAAGACCTCCCGTGGGGAGTCAACAAAGCCTGACACATTCAGTTGAGGCAGGACCAAGCCCCTCCCCCTGCATCAAGGCTGAGCTAGGCATCCCACCATAAGGAAGAGACTCTTAAAAAGCTAGCTCAGGGTTAGATCCTCGTTCCACTGCCAGAGGCCCCTCAAATAAACCAAGCTACACAACTGTGTTCCACATGCAGAGGGCCTAGGTCCGTCCCATGCAGGCTCCACAGCTGTTGGTCTGGAGTTCTTGAGTTCCCACAAGTTTGGGTCAGCTGAGTACTGACCATTTTTAAATCAGGTTTTTGGTGTTGAGTTTTTGGAGTTTATTTTTTGTATTCTAACAATTGCAGTTTGCAAGCATTTCCCCATCTGGAAATCGTCTCTTCAGTCACTTTTTCGTCATTTCATTTGCTGTTCATTTTTTTTTTTTGCTTCAGATAATTTTTGTCTCTCCTCACTTTTGTTTTCTGTGTTTTCAAGGTATTGTCTGTTAAGGCACCTTAATTTATAAACTGCCCCGTGCTATTTGAGCCCACAAAGAAACTGGCTCTCGTAGGGAGGTTACCCCTGACATTTCACAAGCAAACACAGTTATCTTAAAATGTCCTCTAGGGACTAACATTGGGGAGTGAACTGCCCTCCTTTAACTCTGTTCCAGGGAAGGAAGAGAACAGAAAATCAACCCAAGATAAAAAAAAAACCCAAAACATTGTATTCTTTAACAAACAGCTTGGAACCAAAACATCTCGAACAAATGTTACTATTGTTATGCCAAGATGTTAAAATGTACCTGCAGTGAGAAAGGAGGCTGGAAATTCAACCATGGGAAGCTCAGCAATAGAGAGAAGCTCAATTGGGAGACTATTTCTCCAAGGCTAGTGTTGAGGCCTCGTGATGATAAGGCCTATTGCTGAAGACAACACTTACGTCATTGAGCACAGAGAAGTCAAGCTGGTGCCTAACTAGAATATTAACCCCTACTAATTAGTATTCATGGTGCTGTAAGGTACTCTGTCTGCATAAAACCAGAGAAGAAAGGTAATCATCAACATCACTTAAATACAAGCCCTGTGACTTACAACAAAGATCTGCCTGAAAGATATACTGGTACAATGCTGGCACAAATGTTATGGGCGTAACCAATCATCTTTTCATTGGATTTATGCTCCATTATGTGAGATGTAACCCATATCTGACACTATAAAAGTGAACAAGAACCTAAGACTAGGTAGGTCTTGGGCACTAAGGAAATTTATTACTATTATTCTGCTAGAGTAACATGGTAATAAAATTACTCTTAATGATATATTGCTATACTCATAGTACATGCATTACCCAACCTTCATCATAGATGCTTCTTTGAAGCACTAATCCCTAAATGGGATGTCATTATCAACCACCTCCCCACAAGGCTCAGGGGGCTATGCAACAGAGGAGGCAGGAAGATTTTAAGAGCCAGATGTGGTAGATGACTCCAAGGAATCAGCATCATCTAGAAAAAGTAGGACTGATATACATATAAATTCACAGAGATTGTGAAAGTACACACAAGGCATGACAAGTTCAAACTAGACGAAAACTCAGTGCAGAGAATGGGAAGAGGTAAAAATTTCCACCCCTAACCAAGAAGCTGCTTGCAATTGATATCTGTTGGGTAAAAGGAAACCATTTTTCATTAATTAAGCTTCACTGGGTATATAATCATGGTGGGTAAGGAGATTGAAAGGATCTGAGAGTATTTGGGAGAGAACAAAGAATATGATTAAATGTAATGTATACAAATTTTAACAAAAAATTAAAACATAACTATCCTCAAAATACGAAGTTCAGTGACAGAATGTGCTATTCAAATTTTGAGAATAATTACTCATCATTTCTGCTGGTCCTCTTATTGGAAGATGAATTTTAACTACGTGCAGGATGTGAAACACATGTTTAGAACATGTCCATACAATACTAAGTGAGCTAAAGATTCAATAATCATATAGATCACTTGATAAATGAGAACAGCAAATCTGTATAATTTAGATAAATCACATAAAATGGCTTATTTAGACCAATCAAGATAACTATAAAATTAACTAACATTCATTTCCTTGTGCATGGTGTTGATTCATCCTGATCTGCCATGGATAATTCGCTATGGTGATTTCAATAGACAGTGACATCCTCAAATGATGTTCTGACATGTACTGTGGAAAACATGTATTAAGTTTGTGTCAACACAATGTCTAAGCATTCAGGTGAAAATATAGAGCTTTATTCAAAAACTTTGCAATTCAAATAACTTTATGCTACATTAAATATAGTTAATTTGCTTGCATTGGAAATTTATTTGTAAATGTTCTGAATATTGGCAGTTTCTTGTTTCTAGAGGAATAAGCAGGTTTTTGTAGTTGAAAAAAAAATGAACCTGATGAAGAAAAATCAGATTTTTATTCACCCAGCTCTAGGAGTAATAAATTGAATTATTTCTGACAGCACCTTAACATCCTTGAGCCTCCACTTCTTAGACTGCTGCGGGAGCTCCTTCCGCTCCTTCAGGCAATAGCTTTTAAGATACCAGCCCACCGGGGCGTGGTCTTTTTCATTTTAAAAAGCGGCAGCAACCCTCCCCGCTCTCTTCCTTCCGGCTCCCGTTCATACTGCTAGACTCTCTATTTCCTGTTTGCGACGAGAGGACTGTGGTTTGGGACATTGATCTGTAAGTTTTTTCCCCTCCAATAAATAACCCCTTTTAATAATAATTTCCAAACTTGTGTGAGATTGTTTTGTGGCATTATCTGGCGCCTCAACATTTGGTTTTATAAACCACCCCCACCCCCACCCCTATCCCCCAGCCCGGCTGCCTGCCACTGGCTCGGCTTCTTGCCACCAGCTGGGCTTGGCACGAGCGCTCCCCAAGCTGCAGCCTGTGCGTGGAATAAGCAGTTAAAAACTCCACGCCTCCTGTGATCCATGCAGCCCTCCTGGTTTGCTGACAGCCTAGGGCTTAGGCAGCATGAGACAGGTTGCCAAACACTGAAAACTCCGTGGGGCAAAAACTCCTTGAGAAGTTCTGGCAGCTCAAATAGAATTGCTGATTGAAATCACAGCAGTGGCTTATGCAGCTAGGCCCTTTATCCCAGTGGACGCAGTGTAGGAACGGTTGACTGGCAGCTGTGTCACGACCCCTCCATCAGGTGGGAGCTGTGATCCCCAGTGGAACAGCAGGTGGATGCCCGGGGCTAGCTGCACTGTTTGCTAGCCGCTGGAAGCTTCTGGGTTTCTGTTCCCTCTACCCGGACATTAGATTTCTTGCTCTGTGTATAGAATTGATTTTGCTACATTTAACTTCTTGAGACTCATTTTTCCCCAGTTTTTTTTTTTTTTAACAAGTATTAGGACGGATTTTACCACAGGATCTATCCTGACACCTTTCCATTGATTCTGGTTGTGACTCAGAAACAGCACTATCTGCTGGTTAACAGGTAAAATGGCAGGTTTTGTTTTTAATGGGACTCTAGCTGCGATTTTTGCTGCCACTATAGAAGAAATCACACGAGGCCTCTATGACCTTGGAGGTACCTCAATTTACTAGTCATTACATCTCAGTTTTCTTCTCCATATTATATCATTATGGAAGTATATGGCATTAATTGATAGGATTAATACCATGATAGGCAAAATTGACTCCTTATCTAAGGGTACTAGGGACTTACCTGAAAGGGTCCAGGCTGTTGAATTTGACTTTCAGAAGTTATCACAGAGTTTTGATAAGGTAACAGACAGAATATACCTCCAAGATGGCAACTTAAATGATATCTGGGGGCAGTTCAATGAGGAGATGTTATCTTGAAAGGAAACATTAAGACCTTGGAATCACAGGTGCAGAATTGGAACCAGAAAATTGATGCCATAGGGAAATCACTAGAAACCTTTGTAGGTCAGGAGATTCAGGCCTTACGTGAGACAATGATTAAGAGATTTGAAATGATTGAGGAAATCATTGAAGCTGATGAACCGGGTGAGAAGATACAAGGGCAGGATACAATGCCACCACCAGCTGTCAGAACTGGTTTACCCAGGGTTTTAGCGACATACCCTGTAATTTATTCAGACAAAGTGTCAACTTCTAAAGGCTCAAAGGGAGCCAAAGAAGCTAGATGGATGCCAGTAGGAATGAATGACCAAAAGGAAATTAAGCAAGCCGTTGTTAATTATGGCTTGCACTCTACATTTGTGAAGGAAATGATAAGAACTTGGGTTTCTAATGTCAGGGCTATGCCCCATGATTTCTCCCAGTTAGCATCAGTACTGTTAGAAGATGGACCTTCCTTGATGTTTCGAGTTTATTTCAGAGAAGAATCCAAACATATGGAACATCAAGGAAAGGCAAAAGGTGTGGAGGATTCCCAGGATCAAATTCTTGGTGTAGGAGCTTACGCTGATCCACAGGTCCAAGCTCTTTATGATGAAGAAGTGTTGTCCCTATGCCACAAAGCAGCCTTGAATGCCTGGGATAGGATACCAGAACTTAGGAAAAATATAGAGTCATATACCAGGGTTAGGCAGGGACAGGGAGAACCCTATACTGGCTTTTTGCATAGATTAATTAAGGCTCTGAACATAGGAGTAACAGACCCAGAAGCTAGACAACTAATTCTTGAATCACTGGCTTTTGAAAATGCAAACTTAGACTGCAAAAAGATAATTGGACCTTTAAGGTCTAGATCAGCACCTATGGATGAATGGATCCAGCATACCTTGAATTTTCAGACCTTTAATTACAATGACGAATCTTGGGTAGGAGAAGCGATTTCCAAAGCAATGAGGGGACATCCACCTGCCAAATATTTTAATTGTGGTAAATTAGGACACCTAAAAAGGGACTGCAGGCAAGGAATTTCTAGGAATAACACTTCATCTGGAAATGGCAGGAATAGGAAACCTCAGCCTTCAGGTATATGTAGGAGGTGTAGAAAAGGAAGACATTAGACCAATGAATGCAGATCAACAGCAGACAGGCAAGGTAACCTGATAATATCGGGAAACTCCCTGAGGGGCCTCTTGCAGGCCCCCAAGCAAAAAGTGGCTCAGTCCTTCCCAGTAACCGTGGAGGACATGTCACACCAGGAAAATTAAAAAGTTTAGAAGCTTCTGTGCAAGACCATAAGGTTCTAAATGATGGCTCAAATTTGGAGGATAAGTCAGAAATTCAATTAGGAAATAAGAAGCATATATTTTGGCAAACTTCTATAAATGATCAGAGACCAAAGCTGAGAGTGCATATAAATGGAATTGTGATTCTTGGCTTGATAGACACAGGAGCAGATGTGAGTATAATCACTCCAGAATCGTGGCATCCAAATTGGCCTCTTCAAGAGGCAGATGTTCAATTACTAGGAATTGGAACCATATCTCGAGTTAAACAAAGCACGAGTTGGGTTAACTGTATTGGGCCAGAAGGTCAAAGAGGAAAGCTAAGGCCATATGTAGCTGGTATTGCAATAAATTTATGGGGCTGTGACCTGCTACAGCAATGGAATACTCAGATTAACATTCCTGCAGTCCCAGGAACTCATAGTTCTGGGAAGGATGTAATAAGGTACTATGCACAAAGGTCATCAGCCATTCAGGCTGTACAAGAACATAAAACAACTAACAAACCTTTAGAGGTACCAACAGCCCTACCTTTAAAACGGCTAACTGAGAAGCCAATATGGGTTAAGCAATGGCCTCTAGCTGAAGATAAATTGCAGGCTTTAGAACAATTGGTACAGGAGCAATTAGATGCTCGACATATTGAGGAGTCAACTAGCCCTTGGAATTCTCCTGTGTTTGTTGTAAAAAAGAAATCTGGCAAATGGAGAATAGTGACAGATCTAAGGGCTGTCAACAAGGTAATTCAACCTATGGGCCCTCTACAGTCTAGAATTCTTCTGCCTTCTCTGTTACCCAACTTCTGATAGTTATTGATTTAAAGGATTGCTTCTTCACTATACCTTTACAAGAAAAAGATAGAGAAAAATTTGCCTTCACAGTGCCTATTTATAATAACTCTCAGCCTACTAGGAAATACCAGTGGACTGTCTTCCCACAGGGAATGCTCAATAGCCTCAGCCCTTGTCAATACTTTGTAAGTCAGCCATTGGAAATAATATGTAAGCGATTCCCTAAGTCTATGATTTACCATTACATGGATGACATTTTGCTATCTGATTCAAACATAGACACTTTAGAAAGAATGTTTGAGGAAGTAAGGATAATTTTGCCTAAATGGGGATTACAAATTGCTCCTGAAAAGATTCAAAGAGGAGATTCTGTTAATTAACTAGGTTACAGAATAGGTTTGCAGAAAGTTAGGACACAAAAAGCACAAATTAGGAGAGACTGGTTACAGACACTTAATGACTTTCAAAGATTGTTAGAAGACATTTCCAGTCTATGACCAGCTGTTGGGATAACACCTGATCAAATAATTCATTTAAACAAAAGCTTAGATGATGATAAAGATTTGAATAGTCCCAGAGAATTAACAGCTGAAGCAGAAAAGGAACTGACAATGGTTGAGGAAAAATTACAGGAGGCACATGTGGATAGGGTGAATCCAAATCTTAGTTGTATTCTAGTCATTTTGCCTTCCAGAATTTCTCCTACAGGAATTTTAATGCAGAGGGAAGATATTATTTTAGAATGGATCTTTTTACCACACAAACCAAGTAAAAAATTAAAAACTTATGTGGAAAAGGTCTCTGAATTAATTATAAAAGGTAAACTGAGATTTTGTCAACTAGCAGGTATAGATCCAGCAGAAATTATAGTGCCTTTCACTACTGATGAAATAAAAAGGTTATGGGAAGACAATGAACCATGCCGAAGGGCTTGTGCTAATTTTCTGGGAGAAATTAATAGCAGTTATCCCAAAAGTGGTAGACTTAACCTTATAAAGAGAACTTCTTGGATTCTTCCTCGAATTGTATGTGATGCTCCAATAACTGGAGCCTGTACATTTTATACTGATGCTAATAAATCAGGGAAGGCAGGTTACAAATCAGACGAATTGAGTAAGGTGGAACAAAGCCCTTATCCTTCTGTCCAGAAGGCAGAATTATTTGCCATTCTTATGGTGCTAAGGGATTTTAAAGAGCCTCTTAATATAGTCACGGATTCACAATATGCAGAGTTACCTTGCATATTGAAACCACTGAATTTATAACAGATGATACAGAATTGACTTCATTGTTTATACAGGTACAAGACATAATCAGAAATAGGTTTTGTCCTATGTACATAACACACATCCGATCCCATACTGGTCTGCCAGGTCCTCTAGCACAAGGTAATGCAGAAATTGATCAATTATTGATTGGAAGCATGTTGCAAGCCTCAGAATTTCATAAAAAACATCATGTCAGTAGCAAAGGTTTAAAGAAAGAGTTTTCCATTACATGGCAACAAGCTAAGGAGATTATAAAGAGATGCCCTACTTGCTCTTTATATAACCAAACACCACTACCTGCAGGGACTAACCCGAAGCGTACTCAAAGGAATGAAATCTGGCAGATGGATGTGTTCCACTTTGCAGAATTTGGAAAATTAAAATATGTACATCATACCATTGACACTTATTCAGGCGTTCAATGGGCAACTGCTTTAAGCTCAGAAAAAGCTGATTCAATAATCACACATTTATTAGAAGTTATGGCCATCATGGGTATACCTGTACAAATGAAAACAGATAATGGTCCAGCTTATGTCTCTAGGAAAATGAAACAGTTTTTTGCTTATTATAATATTAAGCATGTTACAGGTATACCATACAATCAAGAAGTCATAGAAAGATCAAATCAAACTATAAAGGATATGTTAAACAAACAGAAAGGGGTGGAAAATGCCCCCAGAAATAGATTACATTATGCCTTATTAACCTTAAATTTTCTTAATGCTAATGAGAAAGGGACAACAGCAGCAGAAAGACATTGGATAATGGAAAAATCTGCTGAACTAAATCAACCAGTTTATTTCAAGGATGTGCTGACCTCTCAATGGAAGCCAGAAGGTGTGCTATGTTGGGGAAGGGGTTTTGCTCTTGTTTCCACAGGAGAAGAAAAATTGTGGATAC
>PVIU01035217.1:0-10608 GCA_004026605.1 Ondatra zibethicus | reverse complement strand
TGAGAGGTCTATCCATCTGGAAACTCTAGTCTGGTGTTTTTAGGTGACTGCTGTAGCCTTCATTTGGGCTCCTGGCTTTGGGCGTGTGTGTCGGGGGGAACGGACTGGTATAGGCAAGGACAGTGGAGAGATCAGCCTTCAGCTTGAGCACAAGTGCTACATCTTGGAGGAGAAAGACCCTACTTAGTGTGGCTGAAGAGGCGGAGGCTCAGGGAGGGGAGAGACTTCTCAAAGCCAGCTCCCTTCTAGGTATCTGCACCTGGCATTGCCAGTTGAGGCTTGCCCAGGAGTAAGAGGGCTGCTAGGAGGCCTCAGGAGAGCCGGCTATTCCAGGAGTCCCCTTCCTGGCTGTTGTCCAGCGCCCACTTCCAGCACTGCGCTACCTCTAGGCTTTTAGCTTCCTGGGCCTGGGACTGTCTGCTGTCTGCTTCTCGTCTTCTAGGCTGTCCATCTGACCCACAACTCATCCACGGTGCCCCCTCCCTGCCTTCCACCAGAACAGCTGAACAGGGTTTGGGAGGCCGACGGCACAGAGCTATGGGGTAAAGCCCTGCTCATCACGCAGGAAGAGCTCTACAGTCCCAAGAGAGACTGCACTGGCGAGGCCCGCCTGAACACCCGCTGCCCAGCCTAGGATTCCACCTCGTACCAATAGAAGCTAACTGCTGTGGGGACCTGGGGCTGTCCTAAGTGGCCCAGTCTTGTACCTTTTGAGCAGGTCACCTCCTCCTGGGTCATCATGGTCCTTAGCTGTTAAGTAGGACATCGGGTGTGGAACAGACTTGTTTCCAGCCGCACTCAGCCTTCCATCCCTACAGCCCACTAGCCTGGCATTAAAGGTGCAGAAGATGGGGACCCTCCCCGGGGACTTCCTGTCTTTTGTGCTGCCTTTTATTGGTGATATGGGGGATGCCACAGAGTCTCACCCTAATTCCCCAAAGACATGGGATATGGAGGCCAAGAGAGTGGAGGAACTTGTCTGTCATGGCAAAACCCAGAGCACTGGGCAGCTTCATCCTAAAGGAAGGACTACTCTCAGGCCTGAGACAAGCCAGGCCTCCGCTGCTGCCGTTGCTGCTGCTGCTACAGTGGGTTCTGACTGGCTCACACTCACCTGATCACAGGCCTCCCCTCCTCCCCCTTCCTCAGCAACACCGCCACTCCCATCAAGCTCTCTAAGAGAGCTCTTTGCCTAACCTCGTACCCAGCTGGTTCTCTAAGCCCTGTTGTCCCAGAAAGCCTGGCATGCCTTGATAATGGATACATGTTTGTATGCCAGGCACCATCCTGAGTGTCACATGTCCCATGGCTCCCACAATGCTCACAAGCCCCTAACAGACAGTTGCCAACATGGGACAGCAGTTGCCTTGCTTAAGATCACATGGTCCCAGGAAGAAGATGAGGTCATCTTTTTCAGCTGCAGGACCCTGGGCCTTCCTATGATTCCCCGAGGAGATCAGTACTGAGCTCAGCACCCCCTTCCCCCCACGCTGTCTCACAACTCACCCTGAACTCAATGGACAGGGAGGGAGACACCTGTAAGGGGCAGCGCCGCTGGGCTCACAGCTCTGAGCTGAAGCATTAGTGTTTCCAAAGGAGCCCGCTCCATCTCCATCTGATGGAGGTGGGCCCTTCCTGCTGTGACATAGGAGCTGAAGGGACCGGGGTTTGTGCCCTCTGCTTGCCATCCTTCTCCCTTTCTCTCTTGTGTGCATTCCTCTGAGGAGCTGCGCAGAATTCCTGTGACCCCTCAGTGGTCACTCATGTTCCCGATCTAGGGCCTTGCCCATTTTGTGGGGGCTGTCTCAGGTGGGGGTAAGGTGGCTCAGAAGAGGACCTGCTTCTCTTTGCCACCCTCTGCCTCTCACCACCCCTGCCACTGAGGACTCTTTCCAAATGCCCACCTCATTTTCCCTTCATGCCCCTTGACAGCCCTGCAGCCTTGCCTGTCCTTGCCTTATGCAAGGAGAATAACAGAGTGCCCGTAACTGTTGGGCAGGGGGCTAGGCTTCCAGGCTCTGGATGTTTCTTCCTTCCTTTCTTTTTTCTTCCTTCCTCCCTCCCTCCCTTCCTTCCTTTCTTTTTTCCATTTATTTATTTATTTAGAGACAGGGTTCCAGCTGTCTAGGAACTCATTCCATAGACTAGGCTGGTCTCGAACTCACAAAGATCTGCCTGCTTCTGCCTCCTGAGTGCTGAGATTAAATGCATGTGCCACCACTGCCTGGTGAGGATACACTCCCTCTTGATTGATTTATTGAGACAGGGTCTTACTCTGTAACCCAGACTTGCCTTGACTTCATAGCAATCCTCCTGCCTCAGCCTCTCAGATGTTAGAATGATAAGGATGAGTCAATACCCTCAGCTATGACTTTCTAAGTCAGTTATTCATAATCCCAGAAAATGTTGCAGGTATGAAGAAAGAGGGAGAGAAAATAAAGGGGTTAGACCTGCAGGGACAGGGGTAAAAGAGGAGAGATTTTTGAGTCCAGAGAGGCAAAGGCGCAGCGTGCATCCCCAGGGAAGAGCGTGTGGTGGAGGGCCATAGCGAGGGCAGAGGCCCTGAGGCAGAAACTCAGAAGCTGGCCTGGTGTTTGTGCAAGTGCATGGAGGCCAATATGGCTGACGTGCAGTGTGCGGCTCTAGGGGGAGGGAGAGGTGATGTGGCATGATGGGTCACCTTGTGAGCCACAGTTAGCCTTTACTGAGGGCATGTGGTGTCATGCTTCGCTCCCTGTTTTCCAGAGCCCCACAGTGATGGAACTGCACTTGGACTCTTGGCTTTGAGCACCGACTGTGATTTTCCACACCGGCCATGGTAGATCTTCTGCCTGCTGGTGCTCCTGTGTGAACAATAGCAGCGGGAGGGCCCTGTGACCTCTGCCTGGACAAGCTGTACAGACAGGCAGGGCGTTCCTAGGCTCTGTGTCTGGGCCTACTGTGGCCCACGCACTTCAAATAGCTCCATACTTGAAGCCAAGACCCAGGGCGGGCCCAGCCTCTCCCAAACGAAGCGCAGCAATTAGTGCCTCCTCCCGCTTCCCCTCAGCCTCAGCAGGCGGCCCGGCCTGGTGCTGAGGCAAGGCCTTGACGTGACTTCTCCCCATTTACAGCTGGTAACTCGGAGTCACCCACAAGGCAGAGTCTGAAGCCACATCCTGGCTGTTGTGGTTCTGACAGAAACCTGGAGATTAGCTGACCTTGGCCCAGTCACCACAACCTTGAAGGACTCACCAGCTGCTGCTGAGCTTGTCTCTGAGGCCCCTCCCGTGGACAGTGCCTCCTTCTGCCCTCTGAAGTCCTGCCCAGTGGCCCACTTGGAGTCTCGCAGTGTGAGGCCTTAGAGGGGGAAGGAAGCACCCCAAGATTCGGCCCGTTTCCCTTTTCCTTCTCCCCTAGTTCAGCTGAGTGATTCTGTAGCGCTGGCCTGGCACCGGCTGTGGATAACCTGCCAGTTCTGGGGCTCTTTGACTTCCCACAGCCTAAGGCCGCAGTCTCCTGTCCCTCCAGGCAGTCTGTCTGTCCCAGAGCCAGAAGTGTTTCTATGAATGTTAGAGTGCGCCTGCCAGTGTGCCTCAGACTCCGCCACTTCTCATGGCCCAGCTTCTCCTCAGTCTTCTACCCCAAAGACATTCTTAGTGGTGGCCCCATCTCTTTCCTTGGCACCCTCCTGACTATCACATCTCTTCCTTACTGGAGCCCCAGGATTGCCTGTCTTGTGTATCCTTCCACCCCCGCCCCCCTACCACAGGCACACAGAGTAGAGTGGGACCTGGGCAGGCCAGGACCAGGCCTTCTACCTGACTTCTAGGAAGTGGGTTTTTGGAGAAGGGGGTGGGGGTGAGAGGAAGAGTGGGAGAGGGGCACTCAAACTCAAGGCCAGGTCCCTCCAGATTGCAAAGGAACCCCCAGAGAGAGAGAGATGTGGTAGGATGTTGCTGAGGCCATGGGAAATAGCATCCACCTCTCCGGATCCTGAGAACTGGTTGTGCTGCCCCCACAGGAGGCAGCAGACTAGGCTGGGCCAGCTCCCTCCATCACTGACTCCTCTCAGGAGCCTGCAGCTGCTGGAGCAAGGCAATCCTGAGGAATTGCCTACCACAAATTGTGGTAATGGGCCTACCACAAAACCACTGACCTTCCTTGCAACCTCAAGTTCCCTATCTGTAAAACCAGGTGCTTGCCCCAGACAGGCCCTGAGTTCCTCCTATTCTGTCGCTGAAAATGGGGTTCCTGCTTTTGCTATTTCCAGGGCCGGGTCCTAAGAGAAGATTTAGAAGCTGGAACTGGCAGGCACCATGAGGCCTTTGGCTCCCTCTAGTGGTAAATCCTGGCTCAATCCCCTAGGTTTCTTTGTATAACAGCTCTGGCTGTCCTTGATCTCACTCTGTAGACCAAGCTGGCCTCGAACTCACAGAGATCCACCTGCCTCTGCCTCCCGAGTGCTGGGATTAAAGGTGTGGACCACGACCACCCAGTTCCTGGCTCACTTTGAATAGCTCAGATTTCATCCCCCACCCTCCCCTAACTGGGACCCGGAGCAGCTGTCCCAGACTTGTGAGATGCTGCCTCTCCCTGGCCCTCGGTTTCCCTAGCTAGGGCACCTACCAGTTGCCAGAGAAGCTAGTCTCTAAGGCTCCTCCCATGCATCGTGCGTCCCTAGACCCTGGACATTCCCATGCAGAAGCAGGCTGGGGCAGCTCACCGATATCTTGGTGAAGACAGACAGCAGCAGGGACAGGACAGATAGGTACATGCGTATGCGCTGGCCACCAAAGCGTTTCTGGATATACTCAGGCAAGGTGACAATCTGGGTAGGCAGAAGGGATGAGGGTTAAGCGTTCTCATATAGCATGAGTATAGGGGAGGACCTGCTCCATGCCGGGGCTCATCTGCCCCAGGCCAAGCCCTGCACCTAGAAAGCACAGAAGCTTCGGGAAAGGGAATTGCTGACTCAGTGACTGCAGGGCTGAGGCTGGGAACAGGAGAGTCTCCGATGGTGCAGACAGGTGTATATACTACCAAGGGGCTGCCTGGAGCAGCATCCCCAATAGGCAGTGTGCTGGCCATGGTGGGCCAGTTGTGTGTGACAGTAAGGGCCAAAGGGACCAGCTATAATTGCTCGACAGAAATGTCAGTAAACCTAGCCCTGTGACATGATATCTCAGAGGTCCTGCCTGCCCCTCCTAACTTGGTGAGGATCTAGCCTCTGCCAAGGTCCCAGGAAGACTCACCTCTGAAGATATGTAGATGGGTACAAACACCCATGCCAGCGCCAAAAGCACATATGTGGCCTGTGGGAACAGAGGCAGGAAAGGGCTGTGGGCACAGCTCCCAAAAGCCCTACCCTGGAACACAGTCAGATGTGGCAGAGCCTCATGGTGCTGAGACTACGGCTTTGCTGTAAGAAGCTGGCACTTCTCTCTTCTATGGGCCTC
This sequence comes from Ondatra zibethicus, assembly GCA_004026605.1. NCBI lineage: Eukaryota > Metazoa > Chordata > Mammalia > Rodentia > Cricetidae > Ondatra > Ondatra zibethicus. Next base: position 5,170 of record PVIU01035217.1, on the reverse strand, counting down.
TCTGGACAGTGGGGTCACCCAGTGTGTCTGTGTTTACAGACCAACTTGCCCTGGAATGCTGTGCCCCACAGCCTGGCAGACCCTGGCTGATCCACATTGCTGGGAGCCACCATATCCAGGGGTCAGTCAATGTGACTGTGTCCTCTGCCCTGACCCTCCCATGGGACGTGCCCATCCTCTGAGGCTCACATTCCATTCGAAACCGGCCACAGCCAGGCCACCAGCAGCACCTGAGCCTGCCAGTCCTATGAAGAGGCCAGAGCCCTCGCTGCTTGCAAAGAGTGAGGCTCCAATCTGCAGAGGGAAGAAAAGTAATCCCTGTGAGCCCATGACCTTAGCCCCACCTGACCTAGCAATACCTCTTCCAACCTGACAGTCCAAGGGGGAAAGGGGGGCACTCCCTCTTCACACATGAAGAACCCAGGCTTAGGGGTGCAAGTTGGGGTACCCACAGGCTAAGAAATAAAGTTTTCAGACTCCAAAGCCCTTTACAGAACTTCAAGCAGTTTGTCCCTACACAGCCAACTTGGGGGTCTCCTCCAGCCCAGGCCTACCCCATTGAGCTGGTCTTAAACAGGGACCTTGAAGGAGGCACAGGAAGTGACCTCAGGGATGCAGATTGCCTGTGGACAAAGGAGAGGTGAACTCACCGGCCACCAAGCCATGTCCCGGCCTGCCAGGAAGTAGCCACTCACTGTGTTCCTGCTGGCTCGACATGCAGACTGCAAGAACAGCAAAGGGAAGGAACTGTAACATACGTAGGATGTTACTGCCTCTGGCCGAACGCCGGGCAGCTCCTCCATACTCTGAGCAGAGCAGTGCCATGTGATCCACAGAGAAGTGAGAACATGTCTACACAGAGGCACATAGAATGTTCTTGGTAGCATTATTCAAAATAGCCCCAAGTGGAAACAACTCAAAGTCCACCAACTGATGTCTAAACAAAATGAGGCATGTCCGTACAGTAGAATATTATTCAGCCAACAAAAGAGACACAATTATCGTGCTCCTGATTTATTTTCTATTTCAAATTTGAGCTGTGATTCCTTTCCTAAGACAGAATGATTATTCCTATTGGTCAAGCAAGAGGAGATGGTTTTACAGACAGGCTAAAAAGGCAACAAACACTCTAAGCAGCCTGTCAACTCCAAAGTGACTGTCCTTCTGAGGCAGAGAATGGAGGCAGGGAAGAAAAACAAAGGCATGGGGACCTCCGCTTATTTTAGGTTTTTGCTGCAGGGGACACTGTGTTTATTATTCCGATTGAAGCTTGCCTGGCCAGGCAGGCAGCTGTGCCTCTTCCATCCTGCTGTCTTGGAGGGTCCGGGGAGCAGCTACTTTCACACTGAGGAGGTCAAACTGTAGTGTGACTGATTCCATCTTTTTTTTTTAAGGATTTCTATTTTTATTTTATATGCATGGGTGTTTCGCCTGCATGTATGTCTGTGTACCACGTGCATACCTGGTGCCTTCAGCGGCCAGAAAATGGTGTGCGATCTTCTGGAACAGATGCTCGTGAAGCACCATGTGGCTGGGAATTGAACCCTGGTCCCCTGGAGGAGCATCAAGTGCTCCTAACCACTGAGTCATCTCTCCAGCCCTGTAACTGGCTCCATTTTGACTCTCGGCCTGGCCCTTTGGGAACTACTGTTCTCTAAAACAATGGTCTTTGTCACTTGGTTATTTAACAGCTCCCCATCATCAAACCTTCAGCATCAGAATTACTTGCAGTTATCATCACTTGGAACCTCTGGTCTTAACTAATTATCTAGACCTGCTGCTGGAGCTTCGGCATCACACGCATCTCGTTTGTATTATTATTTGTGTGTGCGCGCGCGCATGCACATGCATGCACCATAGTGCATGTATGAAGGTCAGAGAATAACCTCTGACGTCAGTCCTCATCTCCCACTTTGTTTAAGACAGGGTCTCTTGCTGTGCAGCATTACATAACCAGCTAGCTGTCCCCTGAGCTTCTGGGATTCTCCTGCTCGCCTCCCATCTCCTTGTCATAGAAGCACTGGTCTCACAGGTGTGTGCTTAAATGCGTCCTGGGATTTTGACCCCAGATGCGCATGCTCACATAGTACTTGCTTCACCACCAGGCTATCTCCCCAGCCTGACGTTTTCACTCCTTTTTTTTCTTTAGATTGCATAATGCTTTATTAACTTTAAATTTTCTAAATGCTAAAAAGAAAGGAACAACAGCTGTGGAGAGACATTGGATAGTAGAAAAAACTACAGAATTAAATCAGCTGGTATACTTTAACGATGTACTGATCTCAAAATGGAAACCAGTAAATGTGTTACATTAGGGAAGGGGTTTTGCTTTTGTTTGTAAAGGAAAAGAAAAGCTACGGATACCATCAAAATTGATAAAGATTTGATTTGAACAAGAAACACCTCTTAATTAAAAGAGATGATAGTTCATCAAACAGCATGGCCATCTAATCTAAACTAACCTGTAATACTAACAAATGCTTTTCATTTGATTAGGTATAACTTGCCAAAAGAGAACATCCCCAAAATTAGGGTTGGGAAGGGTTTTATTTCTGTCTTTTCAGGAGAATAAAGGCATCCAGCTAAGGAATCCTAAGACTACTGGACAAATGAGACATCTAAAGAAATGGGACAAATCATCCAGAAAAAATGTCTCAAGAAAAGGTAAATTGGCCTATTGTTATATCACATTTCCAACAGGGTAAAATTTCATAAATCTTCCCAAATGTTTATTTCTGCTGTTCTCTACAGACATATAATGCAAATGATCTTTTTGTAGTTCCAGTCTAATTAAAAATTAAAGCTGGCTTTAGAGTTGGAGTGTGGCTCTCCTCTAAATCCAAACATGCTTATTAAAATGAAATCCGCCGGGCAGTGGTGATGCACGTCTTTAATCCCAGCACTCGGGAGGCAGAGACAGGTGGATCTCCCTGAGTTTGAGGCCAACCTGGTCTACAAGAGCTAGTTCCAGGACAGGTTCCAAAGCTACAGAGAAACCCTGTCTCGAAAAACCAAACAAAAAAAAAAAAGCCAAAGCAAAATATCTGAGATTAATAGTTGTCTTTTTATCCTGTATTCTTATATTCCCCTAAATATAACAAACATCCAAGACCCACCAAATAATAACCAAAATCCTCCCACAACCCTACTCTTGGAATGTGGACATTGTTTTCTCTACACTGTTTCCTGTTGTCTATGGATGGAGGCATCTTTAGAGGTCCCTGAGGAAATTTGAGATAATGACTAAGTTCTAGGAAGACCAGTTAGAACCTTTGTTGCTAGATATCACCTGTCAAGTTTCAGGAGGTCTCCCTTTATTAAACCTGATCCATATTCGCATGGAACTAATTCACAGCCTCTTGTTTTTTGTGGAAACAAAAGTAAAACTGCTTCCCCAAAGAAATGCATCAAAATCAGTACAATAACAGAGGATTCAGCCTCCCTATTTATTTCCCATCTCACATGGCTTTTTTCTTTTACTCTTGCTTTAAAGACTATTTTATTTTCCAGCTATTTCTTTCTTTCTATACCATCCATACCCCTTTTCTGTCTTTCTTTCTTAAGCCTATGCACATTGTAAAACACACCGAAACCAGCTTAGAGATTTTTCTGTCTGGACTTCTTTTACTGTGTACCTTCTAGACTTTTTTTTTTTTTTTAACCCAGTGAAAAAACTTTAAGCTGCCAAGCTACACCTGCGTCCTCTACGCTGCTGTACCAACTGGCTCTGCCTGCCTATCAGTTTGTGAGAGCCAAGACTAAAACTTGCATGTGGGTTGGAGGTGCGTGACTAGAAACTGCAGTCAACCTTCCCAGCTGTAGGAAGCTGGTACTTGTGCTACCACAAGTGTTTTATACTTAGCTTGCCCTACCGGCCCTGTAACCAGTGTTGGACTTCTTCACCCAGGCCTCTGAGCCTCTACAATCCTTGGCCCACAAGCCTAAGCACAGAGACTGTGGGCACTCGTTGTGGATTTCTCTCTGCTTGGGTGGCAGGCAGGGAGCCCATTGTGATGTCAGGAATTGGTGAGCTTGAAGGAGGGGCTGGCCGTGCAGAGTCCTGTGCACTGTCTCTAGGACGCTGCTGAGGGAAGTCGCTGGGGGCTGAAGGCGGCCTGCGCACGGCGAGCTGAAGGCAGTGCTGTGTGCTTTGATCTGGTCAGAAAGAGGCTGATTTCCTTGCTGTTCCTCAGATCACTAGAGTCATGCCAGCTCTCTCCTTCAGGAGCCTTTCCTAGGATCTACAGTCTTCCCCCCCACTGCAGAGTTTAATCATTTCTAGCTTTTGATTTGGAGGGAAAGAACGGCAACTCTTCAGTTCACTTGAACACTTACGGGCCATAGCAGGTTACTAATTAGCCTCATTTGGGCACCGTGTCTGGGGACATAGGGAGGACTGAGGGGAGGAGAGACACCAGGTACGTCAGGCAGAGGAACAATAGGAGTATAAGCTCCCTGTTGTATATGGATGTGGCACGCCCAGATGGTTACCTTGGTAATATCAAAGGTTACAGATCAACATGGAAGGTATAATGCTGATAAGGAAGTTTGAGATGTTGTGCCAATTAGCACACTGCAACAGGGAGAGTTAAAGCATACAGTCAAAAAAAATGGCACTAGAGATATGCTTAGTGCAGGCTTGTTAAAACATCACCTTGTAAAACACGCGCATGCGCGCATACACACACACACACACACACCATGGGGCTGAAGAGATGGTTCAGTGGTTAGGAGCGCGCACACACACACACACACTCTGTAGGGCTGAAGAGATGGTTCAGTGGTTAGGAGCACACACACACACACACACAGACAGACACCGTGGGGCTGGAGAGATGGTGCAGTGGTTAGGAGCACACACACACACACACACACACACACACACACACACACACACACACACCGTGGGGCTGGAGAGATGGTTCAGTGGTTAGGAGCACTGAGTGCTCTTCCTGAAGAGCGGCAGCCACATGGTTGGTCACAGCCATCCATAACTCCAGTTCCAGAGGATCTGATTCTCTTCTGGCCTCCATGGGTACCAACCAGGCATGCACATGGTGCACAGACATACATGCAGGCAAAACACCCATATGCATAAAATAAAAATTAAAACCAAACCAAACCAAAGCAGGACCTGAGAAGTACAAAAATGAGCAGAACTGGGTAAGAG
>PVIU01035216.1:0-10564 GCA_004026605.1 Ondatra zibethicus | reverse complement strand
AATGTTCTTGCAATATTCCTAGGAATGGAAACAGAGAAAGTCTATTTTTTCTGTCATTGCTCTTTAATGCCATACCAGATGCCCATACTATTGAAATACTAAAATAAAATGAAATCAGTACCATACAGAATAGGGTAAATAAATCATTCATGTTTGGAAGTGAGTATAGTCAAATTCCTGGCATCAGCAATAGTAACAGCAAAAGGAGGAGGCAAATCTGTCAGTAGCAGGAGAGCAGAGGCCAACAGTGGCCAATTGTTTCCTGAGAGCAAGCCTGAGCAACTGAAACTGCAGATGGAAATATGAGATACACTTTTATTGATGTTTGGTGTCATTGCCTGAGAGCTATTGGAGACTTTTGCAGAAAGTCCTTCTCTATGTCTATATCTTACATAGTTTCCCTGAACAGTTTCATATGCTGGCCAGCAGAATACAAATGTGGGTCCCTGATAAACCTGGAGGAGAGGAATGGAAGAGCAAGAGACATGAGAAACGATAGCAAGACAGGATTTCTGATCAAACCGTGCTTTATTAATTCTCAGAAGCTGTTATATAGCAGACGGGCAAGGGGGAGGGGAGAGGTGTCAGGTTTCTTGGAATTCAGGTCTGGAGATGTCCCTAGCTGAAGTAAATACTCAGGTTCTGTGCTGGTTGACTAACAAAGGAAATGATAATTGTTTCTGAAGCCTGGTGCCTGCAGGTCTCACTAGGAGATAAGATACCAGGTTGATTCCCTAGGTCCTACAGAGGGGATAGAGGTAAATATTTTACTTGACTTGTGAGCTTAAGATGGCTGTAAACAAAATGCAGATCTCAAAATACAGGTCTTTGCTTCTGGCAGTTTCAGAGCTTCATGACATATTACAGTCTTTCATTTGCTTTTACTTGGATTTTGCACAGGGTAAGAGGTGCAGATTCTGTTTCATTCTTCTACATGTATCTATCATCTCTTCATCCTTCTACTGGCACTGTATAATGCAAGATCAGTGAACAAACATACATTTATGGATCCAGCATTTTATTCAGGCATACAAAGGAAAACATCAATGGCATTCATCTTCACATTTTCCCAAAACATTGCCGAGAAGGTAAAAGGTGTGATGTGTTAAAGAAAAATGGAAGTGATAATAATGTAATGAACAATGTGAAAGTAGAAATAATATATCTGGACAAAGAGTGATTGTCAAATTATGAATATTATTCCTTTATAGAACAGTATTTCAATAACCATAAAAGATGAATGGCTATATTATCAGAGTGAAATCTTGAAAGAATTGAAACAAAGAAGATAAAGTCTTCTTCCAAAGGGAGAAGCATAGATATTATAGCTTAGAAAAACATTTGAGCATTTTCAGTACTCATATAGAATACTAAATGAAATGCATCTCATTTGCAACAACATGTACACTAAAATAAAAGTAAATCATTTAAACAGGACATGATGTATATAAGAATTCAGACAGATACAAGCCCATAAAAACCACATACAAATATATTGAAAGACCCTCAAAGTGGTCTTGTCACCGAGGAGCCCCCAGACTCAATAATCAGGCCGGCAGATGCAAAAGCACGGGGTTTAATTCACGATTGCTCAAGCGGGTGCCCAGCTGCGGGACAGCTAAGCACCCCAAGTATCCGTACAAGCAAATTTTTATAGACAAAATCACTAGTTTTACATAAATTATAATATGGGGTACTGGTACAAATGTGATTGGTCTAGATATTCAACCCAGAACAAAATTAACATAATCCAGCCTGTTTTCAAAAAATTTAGGTACGTGACATTCCACATGACATCCTGTTTATATGGTATCCTGGCATCCTGCTTGTTCCATTGTGGTTTAGTTTGCAGAATGGTAATCATTCACTATGACCAGTTCTGATAATCATCTACTTAGAAGACTGTGACTGGTTCTGATAATCATCTGCTTAGAAGGTTGTGACCGGTTCTGATAATTGCTAGACTTCCTGCCCTGTGTGTGTGTGTGGGGGGGAGGAGAATCTGCTGGAGTGCAACGATTAAACCTGTTTACCATGCTTTGTAGTTTTCCATTACCCGACTCATCCAGTTCGTAATGAAAAATCAGTTGGGGCCTTTCAATATAAATCAAAATATAATACAGTACAATAAAAATATTTTTGTGGAAATATAAATTAGAAATGAATTAAAACAGTTGATTTATCAGTATTAACATCAGAAAAATGAATTAAAGTTAAAGCTATTAAGTAGAGAAAAGGGAATTATATCCTACTAATCAATTTTTAGTTAAATATTAACATATAGAACTCATAAAAATGTTTGTACTTCTTTTCAATGTCTACTATCCAAAAAGCTAAAAGTAATTTTTAAAAATGGTTGCCAAATTAAAATAGATTTTATAATCTATAAACTTAGCATGAATTTTAATCATAACTATTACAAATATCACAAAATATGGAAATGTAAAATTGATTCAATAATTATTAAGGATAAAATTTTACATGTCCCAGGGTAAGAGTTGTTAAAGTGTGCTGTCCATGCAAGCATAAAGAATTGAGTTTGGTTCTCAGTACCCAGTGAAAATGCTCATTGTAGCAGCACTTAGATTTCCATAGTTGAAGAAGTTGAGATGGGTGGACACCTGGGCTAGTGGCCCAGCCATCAGAGTCTGTTCAGCAGGAATCAATCTCAGTGAGAGGCTTTGTCTCATAATGAAGATGGATGGTTCCTGAGGAATGACATTCAAAGTTATTCTCTGCCTTCCATGGGTACATACATATGCACACCTGTGTAGACACGCACATGTACTTTCACACACACGAATATGCAGATACACTCACAAACACAAAAGCCATAAATACAATCATATTAGGTGAACATTGGATTCTCATGTGTTTTACAAAGGTGGACTAATAAAAAATTATTATCCCAGAAGAATGGCAGAAAAGCAGTCATGACATAAATTTGTAGGAAATGGATAGGGAGGGCAGTGGCTGGATTGAGACCTGAATCTTCACTGGATATAATATGCTCTCTGCTCTTAACCACTCTTCCTTGGGTGTAACCAGAGTTCTACTCTGATGAGCTTATACCCTGAGATGGAAGTCACATTGATTTAAAAAATTCTTTGAGTCAGATTAAGAAAGATGATAAGATTGTGAGGATTAAAGAGGTGGCAACCAAAGAAAGTGATATTTAGAGGGATATATGAGAAATATACCAAATTTTCACAGTATCTCTAGAAAATAAAATTTTCAGACTTGTGGAATGGCTCATTTAGTATTACTTCTAGGTCTTGTGCAAGTTTGAGGTGCTAAATTTATACCCAAAGCCACACCAAAGGCTGATCCTGGTGGTATGCACCCATAATCATAACCCTAAGAGGCAGAGATGGAAGAATCTAGCTGAATTAGCAGGGTTCCTCTTCAGTAAGGGACACTGCAATAATAAGTAATGAAAATGATAAGGATGATGCAAAAATCTTTTTTTTAACTAGATGAGATTTATAGATTTCTGGGTCTCTATTAGATTAAATTCATGATAATATTTGACAGTTATTACAGTATGTGTTCTGTATTTTCACACTTTGATTAACACACAGAACCACTAAAACAGAAATAAGAACAAATAAAAATTGTGGTTAAAGTTGCTGTTTGTACATCTCTATTACTTTTTTTGCATTTTATTCCTATTTTAGATAAATAAAAATTGCACATATTTTTCCTTTTTACCTTTTTTAAATGTCTTTTTTATTACTTTATAAATAATACCAAACAAAATTCCCACTACCTCCCCCCCTCCCTCTTCCCTCCCACACTCCACACACCCTCCCCCCACCCCCTTCCAATACTAAGAGAAGTCAAGGTACCCTGCCCTGTCAGAAGTTCAAGGCCTTCCCCCCCCTACATTCAGGCTTAGGAAGGTATGCATCCAAAGAGAATAGGATCCCAAAAAGCCAGTACATGTAGTAGAGACAAATTCTAGTGCCATTATCATTGGCTTCTCAGTCTGAGCCAATTTTCAGCCACATTCAGAGGGTCCAGTTTGATCCCATACTCGTTCAGTCCCAGTCTAGCTGGCCTTGGTGAGCTCCTATTAGATCAGGCACACTGTCTCAGTGGGTGGTCCAGCCCCTCGCAGTCTTGACTTTCTTTCTCATATTCTCCCTCCTTCTGCTCTTCAACTGGACCTTGGGAGCTCAGTCAGTGCTCCAATGTGGGTCTCTGTCTCTATCTCCATCCATCGCCGGACGAAGGTTCTATGGTGATATTCAAGATAGTCATCAGTCTGACTACGGGGCAAGGCCAGTTCAGGAACCCTCTCCTCCACTGCCCAGGGTCCTAGCTGGGGTCATTCCCATGGACTCCGGGGAACACCTCCAGAGCCAAACCTCTTGCCAACCCCAAAATGGCTCCCTCAGTTAAAATATCTCCTTCCCTGCTCCCATATCCGCCCTTCCTCCATCTAAACCATCCTACTCCCCCAAGCTCTCCCCAACCCTTCCCTTTTTACCTCTCTCTCCCCCCATTTCCCTGCCCCCCCCACCCCCATGCTCCCAACTTTTGCCTGGCAGTCTTGTCTGCTTCCAATTTTCAGGAGGATCTATATATGTTTTTCTTTGGGTTGACCTTTTTACTTAGCCTATCTAGGATCACAAACTATAGGCTCAATGTCTTTTGTTTATGGCTAGAATCCAATAATGAGTGAGTACATACCATATTCATATTTTTGGGTGTGGGTTATCTCAATCAGGATAGTGTTTTCTACTTCCATCCATTTGCATGCAAAATTCAAGATGTCATTGTTTTTTGCCGCTGAGTAGTACTCTAACATGTAGATATGCCATACTTCCTTTATCCATTCTTCCATTGAGGGGCATCTGGGTTGTTTCTAGGCTCTGACTATTACAAATAATGCTGTTATGAACATAGTTGAACAAATGTTTTTGTAGTATGATTGGGCATCACTTGGTTATATTCCCAAGAGTGGTATTGCTGTGTCCTGAGGTAGAAACTGCCACACTGATTTCCAGAGTGATTATACAAGTTTGCATTCATACCAGCAATGGATGAGTGTTCCCTTTACTCCACATCCTCTCCAGCATAAGCTATCATTGATGTTTCTGATTTCAGCCATTCTGACAGTTGTAAGATGGTATCTCAAAGTTGTTTTTATTTGCATTTCCCTGATAGCTAAGAAAATTGAGCATGTCCTTAAGTATCTTTCAGCCATTTGAAATCTTTCTGTTGTCCACTCTCTCCATACCTCTTCAAACTAGTGCTTGAAGTTCTAGCAATAGCTATAATACAACATAAGATCAAGGGGATTAGAATTGGAAAGGAAGAAGTCAAACTTTCATTATTTGCAGATGATATATGATAGTGTGCATAAGTGACCCCAAATCTCTACCAAAGAACTCCTACAGCTGATAGATACCTTCAGTGATGTGGCAGGATACAAGATCAACTCAAAAAGATCAGTAGCGCTCCTATACACAAAAGATAAAGAAGCTGAGTGGAAAATCAGAGAAACATCACCTTTCACAATAGCCACAAATAGCATAAAGTATCTTGGGGTAAAACTAACCAAGGAAGTGAAAGATGTATTTGGCAAGAACTTTAAGTCTTTGAAGAAAGAAATTGATGAGGATACCAGAAAACGGAAAGATCTTCCATGCTCTTGGTTTGGTAGGACCAACATAGTAAAAATGGCAATCCTACCAAAGGCAATCTATTGATTCAATGTAATCCCTATCAAAATCCCAACAAAATTATTCACAGACCTTGAGAGAACAATAATCAACGTTATATGGAAAAACACAAAACCCAGGTTAACCAAAACAATCCTATACAATAAAGGAATTTCCAGAGGCATCACTTTCTCTGACATCAAACTCTATTACAGAGCTACAGTAATGAAAACAGCTTGGTATTGGCATAAAAACAGACAGGTTGAACAATGGAATTGAAGACCCAGATATTAGTCCACACACCTATGAAAACCTGATTTTTGACAAAGAAACTAAAATTATACAAAGGAAGAAAGAAAGCATCTTTGACAAATGGTGCTGGCATAACTGGATCTCAACCTGTAGAAAAATGAAAATAGATCCATATCTATCACCATGCACAAAACTGAAGTCCAAATGAATTCAAAACCTCAATATAAATCTGACCACACTGACCTAATGGAAGAGAAAGTAGGAAGTAGTCTGCAACATATGGGCACAGGAGACCACTTTCTACGTATAACCCCAGTAGCATAGACAATAAGAGCAACAATGAATAAATGGGACCTCCTGAAACTGAGAAGTTTCTGTAAAGCAAAGGACACAGTCATTAAGACAAAAAGGCAACATACTGAATGGGAGAAGATCTTCACCATCCCCATATCAGACAAAGGTCTGATCTCCAAAATATATAAAGAACTGAAGAAACTAGACAAAATTCTAAATAACCCAGTTAAAAAAATGGGATACTGAAATGAGCAAAAATCAATTGTTAAAGGCATCTAATATCAACTTCTAGCCTTTATATATGAATAGGTGCACAAATATTTGTGAACACCCATGACCACTTACACATACACAATGAAAAAAGAAAATGCTTCCTAATAGTCAGGGTTCTCTAGAATAACAGAACTTATAGAATGAATAACTCTCTCTATATATAAAGAGGATTTATTGGAATGACTTATAGGCAGCAGTCTAGATAATCCAATAATGGATGGCTGTGAAAGAAAAGTCCAATAATCCAGTCGTTGCTTGACTAAAAGGCTAGATGTCTCATCTGGTCTTCAGTAGATGCTGTAATACCAAAATATGGTTGCTAATGCCAGGGAAGGAACGGATATGCTAGCAGGACTAGAGCAAGCTGACAAAGTGCAAAAGCTTCCTTATCCCATATCCTTCTATAGGAAAATGTATGAACTGGATTAAAAGTGTGTCTTCCCACCCCAAGATCCAAATTAAAGGTCTGAGTCTTCCTGCCTCAAGTTCCAGATCAAAGGTATGTGTCTTCCTACCTCAAAGATGTTTTCTAGAAGAGGATACACCAGCTTGAAACCAAACGAAGAAACTCTCAGAGGTGTGCCCTATATTTCTAGATTATAGTTCAGGCCAGATGCATTCAAGTTGACAACCAAAAAAGCCAAAACATGTGTATAATATACTGATTAATCAGACTTCTCATTAAAGAAAATGTACAACATAAGTGATCGAGGAATATTACCTTTGACTGATGGTTTCAGTTTCAGCACTGTCCAGTAGTTAAGACACTTTGCAGAAGCAAGATGGTGTTCTTGAAGCATGAAAGTTTTAAATTCACACAGGCTTCATGTCCAACATCGTCATTTACTGACTTCCATGGTTTACTTATAGGCTGGGTTGAGGCAGTTACGATAGGAGTATGAAGGAGCCAAAGCATCTTAGATCAATGTGTGCTAGAAGATGCATGACAAGGAGATTACAAGGACAAGAAATTACTTGCAAGGACATGCCCTCAGTGACCTACTTTCTTGCCCAACGGCCCACCTCCTACAGTTTGAGAACCTTCAATAAAGCACTGTAGCTGTCGCTAATCATTCAACAAACCTTTTGGAGAACACTTCATGTCTCCTTCACTACACAAATGTTGAATTCTAGCTACTTACATCACTGTTTGAAGAATTTATGACTAAAATGTAGAAAACTGTGGATTCTAAAACCAATTAACAACCTAATACCACTGTGTTACAGTGTCACAATGTTACAGTGCTCAGTATTTATTTCACAAAGAAAAAAGTCTATATGTACTGTGCAAAGGTGAAAGAATAGATGGGAGAGATCAGACAAGCCAAATAAGGTGATAAAGTAGCAAGTACATATTCAGGTCTTTTTAAAATATAGACATATGTGTGAGTACCTGTGTATTTTTGTTTGTATATGTGAGTATGTAGGTATGAGCAGGAGGGAGAGAAACAGAATGAGTGTCAGGAAGCAAACAAGAGGAACAAAAATAGAGAAAAACAAAGATAATTAATTAGGATTTTAGTTCCCTTTGTCAATTTACAGATTATATGTGAACATTAATATTTTTTTAATTTATAGGCCAAGTACCACCCCTTGACTGAATACTCTCTGCAGTCCATTCCTTTACACCTTAAGGTTAATTGCATCTTATTTCCAGGTTTCACCAACATCTTTCTACAGTGTCAGTTTCAGCTGCATGCCCATGAGCCTGTATCATAAGAAATATATATGTTTATCCTAAGAAAGGCATGTGCTCATTTTAACAACATATAAACTGGCAGACACAGTCAGGGATGAAATTCGTCCTGAATTCTGGCTAAAAAAATTATTTTATGTAAATGTGTGTGTGTGTGTGTGTGTGTGTGTGTTTGGGGAAAGTTTTAAAGCACTGTACACTGAAGCAACCTAGAGTGTTGGAAAAGTCATAGTTTTAGATTCAGATAGTCTTAGACTTTATTTCTAGCATAGTTATTTACTGACATTGTGATGTTAGCTTCTATTGTTTTTCTACTATACAATTTAATAATATATCAACTTCACAGGTATGTTAGGAAGCAAAAGGAAAAAGAAGATAATGTCAGAATAATAAACAAAGACTTTTGTCAATGGAAAAAGAAGGAAATTTCCAGGAAGGTAAAAATATGCTTGAGAAACACAAGGAGCTGAAGATTATGAGGGGAGTGTAATGGGTGATTAACATTCTGAAACTGTGACAGATATTCATGTGTATTCATATCTATTTTAGGATATGTGTAGATAGACCACCATTCACAGATTGGATATATCTGGTAGGTTCTAAGAGGAGATAAAACCATGGATCAATTATAAATTCAAAATATACTTCAAGGGACTTAGGAAAAGCTCAGTAGGTAAAGTGTTTGTCATGAAAACTTGAGGACTTAGGGTAATTCCCCGGGACGCATGTAAAAAGGCCATGTGCTGAGGAAGTGGGGACAGGTGTAATCCCTGAGGCTCCCTATTTAGTCAGCTGAGCTTCCTTTGTCGACTGAAGTCCAGTAAGAGACCCTCTCAGCAATCAGGGTGGACAGTGCCTGAGAAACAACATCTAACATTGTCCTCTGAGCTACACATAAATGCACACACATTAGAAAATGCCACTGCACCAATATGCGTAATCTACACACATAATCATTTACATACATACACAGAGAATCAAATGCACTCACAAAAAAGGTTTATTTCACTGAGTTACAGAAATAAAATTCAAAGGAGAAAGTCTTACAGGTAATAGAATTACACAGAGACGTACTATAAGTACTTTAATTTTGTGACATGTCATGCTAGGCCTGAACTCAGCAACTCACTTCATACACAGAAATATGAATACACACTAAGAATAAATCTGAAAAGAAATTGTGCTTCCTATTTTCACGTGACTGACAACAGAGACCATCTTATTGTAAAAACATATTTGTTTTGTTTATCTTGGGGAGGGAAGAGTAGTTTGTTCTCTTCTTTGGATCCTCATCACCATCCTTCACTATGCCTCAAGTAATTTTTCTCTGATGTTTCTCATTGTCACAAGTTTCATCAGCACATTTGTTGAGCTCCAGGAAATGGGAGACTGTCACAGAGTAGAAGAGAACAATGATCCTGAGGCAGGACTCAGGATATCTATCCTCTGTGTCTCACACACACATGCACACTTGAACACAAACAAACATATACACATTGATGACTGTTATTAATATAAGTGTGTGTGTGTGTGTGTGTGTGTGTGTGTGTGTGTGAGAGAGAGAGAGAGAGAGAGAGATGAAAACTGAAAGGGGACCATGAAAGGTAAGGTAAAAAGAGAAAGCAGTTGAATACATGTGACATTAAAGCAGAAGGGGACACTAAATAGGAAGAGAAAGAGGTCAGGAAGAGGGGGTTAAAGGATAATAATAGGCGGAGTGTGGCAAAAGGATAAATAAGAATAAAATATAATATCACACACATAATTCAATACAACATGAAGAGCTCCTAAGGTGCCTTGGGTGATGAGCTTGTGGAGCAGTCCTGAGGATCTGAATTTGGATTCTCAGATCATAATGTAAAAGCTAGCATGGACAGCAGCAGTTTTAACCGCAGCCTGGGAAGCAGAAACAGGGGGATTCTATAAGCTCACTGGTCTGCTATTCTAGTTGAAGCTGTGGGGTGGAAAACCAGCTGAGCAAGGCGGGATATCAGTCTCTGGACACTGCAGTGATGCACACATACTAATAAAACACACATTCACACAAACACAGACACATGTACAGGAGAACGGTTATAATGCACGCAGACACACAGACACACACACATGCAAATACTGACACACACAAATTTAAAAATGCCATTCTCAAAAATATTACCTTCCATGGTAATTTTCAAACATGATTTGTTATTGTGCCCAACTTTACCTTCTGCACTGGAGAGGCAGAGGCATGTAGGTCTCTGTGAGTTAAAGTCAAGTCTTAACTGGATAGCAAATTCCAGGCTACTCAGGACTACATAGTGACCTTGTGTTTTAGAAACAGTAATATAGTGATGATGATGGTAGTGATGGTGGTGGTGGTGGTGGTGATGATGGTGGT
>PVIU01035215.1:0-10573 GCA_004026605.1 Ondatra zibethicus | reverse complement strand
CTCAAAAAACACACACACACACACACACACACACACACACACACACACACACACACACACACACACCAGAAAGAAAGAAAGAAAGAAAGAAAGGAATAAAAGAAGGAAAGAAAGAAAAAGAAATTGGGCTGGGGAGATGTCTTGGTGGGTAAAAATGCTTGCTTTGCATGACAATTTGAGTTTCAATCTCCATTATCCACATGAAAGCCAGGGTGACCTGTAACCCCAGCTTGGGGAGGGGAACAGAGGCAGTTGGATCCCAGGAGTTTATCCGGTTTCAGGCTTAATGAAAGACTAAGGAATTATACGGAAAGTGATAGAACAAGACACTCAACAGGCCAGGTTCAAACTCCCAGAGATCTGCTTCCCTCTGGGCGTATGCCATGATGCCTGGCAGGTTTAAGCATTAAGTGCTAAGGAGTCGGACAGGGATGGCAAAAATAAGACCTCCTTGTCACCATTCCTCACTTCTGTGCTGGTGCAGGCGTGGGTAAGAGAGAACACAGCCTCAGGGTGCTTTTCAATTTGTTCAGTGCGTTGGGTAATTACTACCCACCAACTGAAAGCTCGGGTCAGTTGTGAACATTTCCTTGCCTATAGGTTAAGTTTCCTGTGACATATGACTGAGCTACCTTAAGATAAAAGGATATGTGTCCTGAAAAGTGTTCGTATTCAGGCTCTGTACTGGCCTGCCCTTGGGGTCCTGATGGTTACGTCCTCAGCTGCTGGGTTACCTTGTGTCACAGCTCTAGCTGTCCTGGAACTAGCTCTTGTAGACCAGGCTGGCCTGGAACTAGCAGAGAACCTCTGCCACCCGAGTGCTGGGATTAAAGGCATGCACCACCACTTCCCGGCGGCCACTACCTTCCCTTTTAAAAGGTGGGCCTTGCCCACCTCCCATTTTTCTTTTTCTCTCTCTCTCTAGTTTTCTACCCATCTCTCTCTTTGCCTCTCTCCTCTCTTCTGCCACTCCTGTCCCCAGAGATTGATTTCCCCTCTCCTCTTTATCCATTCACTTTCCCCCAGTAAAAAACCCCTCCACCTGAGCTCTATCCCATGACATCTTTCTCTCCCACTGCGCTTTAAAATAAACAACAACAAAAAGCACTTAGCTCCAGGGAGGACTCTCATCTTGCAGAAAGTGGGAGCCATAGGTGAGTTCACGAGCACGGGAGTAGGCTTCTATGCCTCACTTCTCAGGTTTGGCCATTGGCTGTGTGAACCATCCCACATGGAAATGCTGATGACGTCAGGTTGCCCGAAAGAATCTGTCCTCCGGTTCCCCAATTTCTTCTTTGTTGTTTCTGTTATTGAAAATATTTGATTGTTGAGAAGTTGAGATGAAATAGCACTTGTAAAAGTTGTAAAAGCTTAAGGAGCCAGTAGTGATTATTGACAAAGGTAATAGAAGCCTCTGGAGCTAAGGGCACGATGGCTCAGTGGTTAAGAGCACTCACGCTCTTCCTAAGGGTCTGAGTTTGGTTCCCAGCACATTTGGTTCCTGGCTCACAGTTCTCCATCTCCAGCTCTGGGGGGATCAGCCTCCTCTGGCCTCTAGAGGCACCTGCGCTCATGTGCAGACACACGCACCTCTACGTATAATCAAAAATAATCTTAAAAATATCTTTTTCAAGGTAAGCTCTTCCACCTTCATTTCTCCCTCTGGTATGTAATGTATTATTTAATTATCCATTTTCAAGAAGACTAGAATGAAATATTTTCCTCCCTGGGAGGCAAAACTAACGAGGGAATGCTTCTCTTCAGTTTGCTACTGCAGCATGTCGCATCTCTAAGTCCGTCCTAGCACATCGAACACACTTGTCATGTTGATCTGACTCTGAACACCACTACCCTTTCCTCATCCCCACTTCTCGGAGTCTGCATTGACTCCTCTGCCTTCGAGAAAAGCTAAGCCCTTCACTTTTGAATTCCAGGTCCTGGAATTCCACACCCATGTCGTTTCCCACCAACTTCTGCATGAGGGCTAATCTTTTATTTGCTTGAACCTGACAGGCATCAAAACGACGATGTTCATCCAGCCTTTGCTTTTCACAGCTGAGGAAACTGAACCCCAGAGGTGAGATGATATTTCCAAACCTGCACACAGATCTCCCACTTTGAGCAAGACTCCAGCGTTCCATTCCACGCTCATTGTTTCTCTGTCCTAAGCATAGGTTGTGTAGAACTGGTACCCAGGGGACAAGATGTCATGGTGTAAATGACACATGAGGTGATACAGAGAACTTAAAACTCCTGTGAGCTTGCAACACGGGTTTTAGTAGATGAACTAAATGACTGTTGTTTTTTTTGTTTTTTAACATAGGCTTTCACTATGTAACTCTGGCTGGCCTAGAACTCTCTGAGATGTAGATCAGAGTGACCTGGAATTTACAGATATTCACCTGCCTTAGAGCATCAAATGACCTTTGTAAAAAAAAAAAAATTACTTATGGAGGCCAGGTAGGTTGATGTATGCCTGGGATTAAAGCACTTGGGAAGCAGAGGCAGGCAGATCGCTCTGTGATTTCAGGGCCAGTTTGGTCTACAGAGTGAGTTAGTTCCAGGACAACTAAAGCTACATAATAAGATCCCATCTCCAAAAAACAAAAACAAAACAGAAAGCAAAACAAAAAAATAAAAACAAACAAACAAGAACAAATCTGCTATCCTCTCAGCGAAGTTACTAAACCTGGGGCAGAGTGCAGACTTTTGTTTAATGAGCTTTGAAAGGAAAAATTATGCTAATTGTCTTCCATCTAAATTAAATGATTCAGGAACAAAAATAATTAACAGCCTTGTTAAGGTTTCCCTGGGGAATGGCCTATTGAATTATTAGTGTCCACGAAGGTTTTCTTTCTGAATTGAAGCTAGCAAGGTCATTTCAAGGACAATCATGCTGGGAATTCTCACTGCAATGACCCTGTTACAGTTTGCCCAGTGTTACAAGTTGGGAAACCACATCTGCAGGTTTCTGTGGTAGCAGTTGGAAGGTGGCTAGTGATTCAAACCTTCCTGGTGATCATGAATGGAGAGAATAGAGGAAAAGAAAAAGCTTTGATTATAAGAATATTTTTGGCTCATTGGTTAAGAGCAATCACCGCTCCTACAGAGGAGCCCAGTTAAGTTCCCGGAACAATGTGGGATGGCTCACAACCTCCCATAGCTCAAACTTTAGGGGCTCCAACACCTTTCAGATTCTGTGGCGCTTGCACTCTTTTTGTTTGTTTGTTTTGTTTATTTGTTTGTTTGTTTTTCAAGACGGGGGTTTTTCTGTAGCTTTGGATCCTGTCCTGGAGCTTCTTTGTAGACCAGGTTGGCTTTGGATCCTGTCCTGGAGCTTCTTTGTAGACCAGGTTGGCTATGAACTCAGGGATCTGCCTGTCTCTGCCTCCTGAGTGCTGGGATTAAAGGCGTGCATTACCATTGCAGCAAGTCAACTATTTTTCCAAGCTTACCACTAAGAAATTGTCTCTATTGTGCTAGGACCCACCCATAACAAAGGCAAAAGTACCCCAATAGCTTAGTCTTAGTCCTCTACTGCACAGCTGCTTGCAATAATACAAAAGTGCATGCATGTGGTCCCACAGACATCCTCTGGTAGCTTACCCTTCAGGAAGATGTCATCATTCACGGCTCTGCCTTTTCTGGCACTCAGAAGAGGGGGCACTACAAGGCCTCCCTGAGCCAGGGTGAGTGGCATATGCGCTTCTATGTTTAGGAGAGGCGACTTTAGAGTTCACATCATCCATTGCAGTGGGATAAAATTGCAGTGGGATAAAAATGGCTATGATTTGGACTTGAGAAAAGCTCAATAAATGGTCTTTACATTGAAGTTGTCCTGCCATAAAATAATTGTGCCAGAAGAGCCCTCTTTGAATACACTGTGTTAAGCCTAAAGATCAGCATCCAGCAGTCACCTACTGTGTAGTTGTTTTAAGCCTAAGATGTAGGAACAGCAGCAGAATGTGTTTTCTCTGACTGTTCCCTCAGATGGCTTGTTTCTTTCAGTGTAATTCTAACCTCTCCAGCTGAGCATTATTCCCTTTCTTATGAGTCTTGCTCCCTTGCAATTCTTTATTTATAGTATATTTATGTGTGTGTATGTATTTATATGTATATATCCATCCATGTATATATGTATATATGGATTAGTATATTTCTTTATAGTACTCACATCTCTCCTGACAGTGGTGGCACACACCTTCAATCCCAGCACACAGGAGGCAGGGTCAAGCAGATCTGGAGTTCAAGGCCAGCCTTTTTCTCCAGAATGAGTTCCAGGACAGCCAGGACTGCACAGAGAAACTCTGTGTTGAAAAACAACACAGTATAAACAAAGAGTACATACATCTCGTGTCTTAGGGCTGGGGGTGTAGCTGTTGGCAGAATGCTTGCTTAGCATGCCTGAATCCATTGGTTCCACTGCCAGCATCCCCAAAACTTGTGTTAAAAATTTTTAGTTTCTCAGTCAGGCAGTGGCGTATGCCTTTAATTCCAGCACTCAAAAGACAGAGGCAGGCAGATCTCTGTGAGTTCGAGGCCAGCCTGGTCTACAGAGTGAGTTCCAGGGCAGGCTCCAAAACTATACAGAGAAACTCTGTCTTGAAAAACCAAAAAAAAAAAAATTTTTTTTTTCAGTTTTTCCTATCTTTGAAATGTGCTGGAAAGAGTGTTCAACGTGAAGAATAATTGCTGCTCTTGTAGAGGGCCAGGTTTTGGGATCTAGCTCATAAGGCAGCTCACAATTCTCTCTAACTCCAGTTGCATAAGAGCTGGCACTATTCTGGCCTCTTCAGACACTGAGTGTACATGGCACACATACATGAAAACAAACACTCTTATATTTTTGGTTGTGAGCCTAGCCTTTAACAGCTGAGCCATCTCTCCAGCCCGAAAACAAACACTCATACATATAAAAGTTTTAAAAATTAAAAAAAAATATTTTTGGGTCCTTTTTTTGTTAAATTTGAGACAGGGCTGCTCTGTGTAACAGAGCCCTGGCTGTCCTGGAACTTGCTTAGTAGACCAGACTGGCCTCAGTCTTACAGAGATCTTCCTCCTTCTACCACCTGAATGCTGGGATTAAAAGCATGTGCCACCACTCCCAACAAAGAAATATTTTTTGGAAAACATAACATTAAAGCATCATGTTTTTAGTGATACAGATACTAGAGGTCAAGAATGTGTAATATTCATTCATCATAACTGCTAATAGTGAAGGCTAATTATACGGTAGGTATTGTACTGGGTGCTCAATGTGGATTACTGTGCTTAATCTTTGCATGAATCATATGATTCTGTCTTTCATATGTAGCTACCATGTGGTAGGTATGATGACATGCCTTAGAAGAAGCAGCTGAGGCGTGAAGACATCATGCAGCTTGCCCAGGGCACAGAGCTGGTAAGTGGAGAGAGATACAGCAGAGACAGGAGAGGAATGTTCTTAATTAAACTAATAGATTATTCTCTTTCTCCAAGCAGTGGATGTGTCTAGCTCTTTGCAGAAAATAATGTGCAAGCCTACAGCCTGCTGTCACATTCATTTGTTTGTTGAGTGTCTCATAATGCAAAGAAAACCCTTTGGGGAGATCTGCACTAAGGATGATAATAAGAAGAGAAAGATAGAGTTTCTGCCACTGCTCCCAGAATAAGACAAAACAAAAAACAAAAACGCACAACCAGAAGCCCAGGGCACAAGCTGACTAAGAAACAGTGATTTACACATGGACTACAGTAAGTACCTTAGTACGGCCAAGGGCTGGCAGAGGGGTGAGTGTCTGGCAGCCTGATTGAAAACCTTGAGTTAAACCTTCGTGAATCCGTAGGATTTGAACACAGGCTAGTAAGGGAAAGGTATTGAGGCAAGGGGACCACGCAGGCAAATGCTCACCCTGAGTCACTGCTGACTCATGAGCCTCACCTAGAATAGCAGGCCTTTAGAGTTCCTAAACCGTGGGACATCTGCAGGGAAGTCCTGTTTTGATAGGTGATAACAGAAAGGGGAAAATCAGAAACTTTGGACATTGGAAACCCCCTTAGGTTATTGACCCACCCAAGTGCCCAGATCTCTTAAAAAACAAACAAACAAACAAACAAACAAAAAACCTTCTCTGCTGAGTGGCCTTCAAAGCCAGGCTCAAATACTCCTGACGTCCAGGTTCCTGGTGACCTCTTATCTCAGCAGATTCCGGCAGCTTCTGGCACGTCCCTCCTTTGCTTGTTTGTCTGCCTGTCATGTGTATATCTAGCTAGAGTCTACTTTTTCTTGGGGTTGGAACCCAGTGCCCAGCGATAAGTGAACATATGATGAATTTTTGTTGAGATTAACGCATTCCATCTCAGGATAACTCTGACCTTTGCAAAGATCGCAGATGATTTCTACAAGATCATCCTTTACAGATGTGTAGACAACCCTTCTACCCACTTGTGTCTTCCCTAAGATAGCAATCTCAGGGGGAAAAGCCAGAAATGCTAATGTTTTGTGGTGTGGAGGGAGAGGCACCAGTTGGGAAAGGATGCCAGGAGCTACTGTATCAGCCCAGCACAAGTACCACTGATAATGCCTCAAGTATAGTTTTCTGCTTATCTCCTGGATTACAGAGCCCTTACTAGAAAGTACTTTGGGATTCTTTATTCTCCTGATGGCTGTCTCCAATAAACTCCATTTTATGTGTCTTTACTATCATGTGTTTCAAGAATGTAGTCTCACTTTGCACCCCAGCAATGGAGGGTTGGGGGGAACATCTTTTCATCAGCTGGCCTAGCTCTTAGAGCAACCCAAGATTGCACTGACCACTGACACCCACTGTGCATGACTGCCTCCTGTTTCTCTAATGGTCAGCTAACCACCTACCTGCCCACTCTTACCTTCTACCCTTTGTGTTCTACCATTTTGACTTGTACAGGTAGATTTGTAAAAGAAAGCCCTGGACCTCCCATTTAGGAGGCTATTATAATAATCTTGGACAAGATACAAGGTCCTGAATTACAGCAAGGTTGCTGGAAAGGAGATGAAAAGAAAAATTCACCCAAGGCATTATCAGAGGGACTTGGAATTTACTGATAAAGTCCCCCTTTCCCAATGAATGCCTCCCTAAAGACACAAGACATAAGGAATACTCCTGGCTTCTCCCTTTCATGCTGTACTTGAAGCAAGCTTACAGCTCTTTCTCATATCTATATTTTCCTTAGTTATTATCTAGAAACATGCTGAGGAAAGTCAGAGACAGAACGGAAGCAAGGTCTATCCTGGTGTCCAAAAGGATGGCAGTCCCATTACAAGGTAGGATACGCAGGAGAAAGAACAGACTTCAAATTGACAGAAATGCGTTTGGCTTAAGACTTGCTGAATTTGTAGGCCTGAGGCTATCCAGCAAGCAATTATATTTTAGTACCTAGGCTCTGGAACACAAAGCTGAAACAGATCTGTGAGTCACCAACAGAGATACTTAAAACTTCCCCAGGGATGAGAATATTGAGTATCAACAAGACTGAAATAAAGACAAGGCTAAGGCAAAAAACAAAGCAAAACGAACAAACAAAAAAACCCACAGTGGCCACACACAGTGAATGTCTGCAGAAGTCTCCTACAAAGAGAAAGGAGTAGTCAAGGGGCCTTAAGGAAAGCCTGGTGAGTGTAATGTCAGCTGTGCCAAGGCTGGGCACTAACAGAGAGAGAAAGTTCATCGGTCACATCAATCACGGCAGAAAGCAGCTGGAGAACACCAATGCTGGCCTTGTTGAGTTCATCAGTAGAGAGAGAGACTAGTCCCAGAGAAAATAACTCCAGTGGACCTGCCAGAGCCAAGGTGGAAGTAGCTAAGTGAATGGCTGGATTGTACCAATGACGTCCAAGTTGTACATACGGACTGCTCTTCTGAGATGTGCAGTCCGTGCAAATGTTTCAAATACATATGATCCATGTGTCCTAAATATGACAAGGGGTAGTTATGGCTTCACTTTAATTATTAGCTGACTCTAGAAGGGGGCATTTTATAGGTCTTATGATGGTATCTGATGTTCAACAGGTCTTGCTGAGTATATAAAATGAAAATTCATTTTATGGGTAGATTTAGCAAACCTAAGTAAGGCATATATATATATTTAAATTTTCCCCCGCTTCCCATTCAGAGGTTCTGTTGCTAGCTTCCTAGTCCTTTTTTTTTTTTTTTTTTTTAAAGATCAGTCCTATGGAATTCTTCCTGTATTGGATGTTAGATAAGATCCCTTGACTTCCAACCTGGTCCCGGGACTCGAGCGGATCAGGATTGACCCAGCGACCAGATCCAGAGCCAGTGATCTCCACGGGAACAGGTACAAGGGAATAACTGCTGAGCAAGTCAGCCAGAGACAGAGACTGCTGAGGGTCTGGACGTGAATCTGGGACCTTCAAGGGAGTGGATATAGGCCAACACCCCCGCGGGCCTGGGGGAGAGTCTAGGACCACCCAGGAACTAGGCCGGGCCAGGACCTCCGTCAGCCTGGGCGTGAGTGAGGCTGGGTCCTCCGGGGAATAAGCAGGAACCAGAGATCTCGACGGGGCCAGGCGCGAATCTGGGTCCCCAGAGAGAGTAGACTTGAGCCAGGTCCCCTGTGGGTTCCGGCATTGGTTTGAGACATCAAAGGGAAGAGGCAGGAACCTGTAACCCTTGTGGGTCCCAGCCTGAGTCTGAGGCCTCTGAGGAAGTAAGCAGGTCCCCTGCTGGTTCGGGCACACCCGAGTCTAGAACCTCCCAGGCAGTAAACCGGAACCAGAAACTTTTCCAGGCCCAACTCCTAACCCAGGGGCTTCTGCAGGAGGGAACCCAGCCTAGGACTTACAGTTACAGGTCAAAGCTAGTAACCTAAGCCAAAATTGCCGGGAGGCAAGGAACTCCACCTTGGGCAACAAATCCCACGGGAGTGGAATTGAACGAGACCCCTAGGACAGAGAGAGCCAAGGAAACAAGCTCCACCTGGGGCAGAAGCCAGGAGCAAATCCAGCCTTGGGAGCCAACCCAGTCCTGGGACACTGATTGAGCCAACGATCTGACTCAGAGCCCACGACCTCCACCTGAACCTGAGTGGGACTGAACCAGTTACCCAGGACAAGGAGAGAACGGGCTCCACCAGGAGCAGAAGATAGGAGTCAACCCGGTCCCGGGACTCGAGCGGATCAGAATTGACCCAGCGACCAAATCCAGAGCCAGCGATCTCCACCAGAACAGGTCTAACTCCAAGCCAGGGATATCTACAAGAGGAGATCCAGACCAAGATTTACAGAAACAGATCAAAGCCAGCAGCCTAGACCAAAGTAGGCTTGAGACAGCAAACTCCAAGAGAGCAGACCAAAATATGGGAACACTGAGCTACCTCCAGGAACAGGAATAACCAACGAAGTAACTCGAACTGGAACACTGACTGTACCACTAGGAAAACCATCTTAGCTTTTGATCTACGGACACATAGGAAATTATTCAACAGAATATAGACACCACCATCCACACCTATTAGAGGAAAAGATGAGTAGAAAAGGTAAGATCACAAGGTACACCACAAAGAACAACACAATACCAGTGAAACCCAAAGACCCTACAAAAGTAAGACCTGAACAACCAAATATGGATGACCCAGAAGAAAATGATCTAAAAAATAATCACAAGAGAATATCTGAAATTATTAAAGATGAATTGAGAAATTACCTTAAAGAAATGGAAGAAAAGACAAACAAAAAATTGGAAGATGTCAGAAAATCACTTAAAGAAAACCAAGAAAAAGAACTCAAACATATAAAAGAAACTATTCAGGTCTTGAAAACTGAGATAGAAAAAATAAAGAAAACACAAGCCGAAGGAATTATAGAAACAGAAATCATGAGGAAAAGAACAGGAACCACAAACACAAGTACAAACAACAGAATACAAGAAACGGAAGAAAGAATCTCAATTGCGGAAGATAAAATAGAGGAAATAGACTCATCAGTTAAAGAAAACATTAAATCTAACAAAAGGCTAACCCAAAATATCCAGGAAATATGGGACAACATAAAAAGGCGAAATCTTAGAATAATAGGTATAGAAGAAGGAGAAGAAAGTCAACTCAAGAGCACAGAAAACATATTTAACAGAATCATAGAAGAAAACTTTCCCTACCAAAAGAGAGACATGCCTATGAAGATACAAGAAGCTTACAGAACACCAAATAGACTGGATCCAAAAAAAACGTCCTCTTGCCACATAATAGTCAAAACACTAAACATACAGAATAAAGAAAGAATATTAAGAGCTGCAAAGGAAAAAGGACAAATAACATATAAAGGTAGACCTATCAGAATTACACCTGACTTCTCAGTGGAGACAATGAAAGCCAGGAGGTCATGGTCAAACATTATGCAGGAATTGAGAGACCATGGATGCCAGCCCAGGCTACTATACCCAGCAAAACTTTCGATCACCATAGAAGGACAAAACAAGATATTCCATGACAAATCTAGATTTCACCAATACCTAACCACAAACCCAGCCCTACACAAAATACTAGAAGGAAATCTCCAACCCAAGCAAGATGGCTACACCAACAAAAACACACACAATTG
>PVIU01035214.1:0-10575 GCA_004026605.1 Ondatra zibethicus | reverse complement strand
AGAAAAACATATATAGATCCTCCTGGAAATTGGAAGCAAACAAGATCACTGGGCAAAAGATGGAAGTATGGGAGTGGGGATAGGGGTAGATGTAGGGGTGGGGTGGGCAGAAGGGAAAGCGGGAGGTGGAAGGGAGAAGGGAAGGACTGGGGAGAGCTTGGGGGAGTGGGAGGGTAGAGATGGAGGAAGGGTGGATATTGGAGAAGGGAATAAGATATCTACATTAAGGGAGTCATTTTAGGATTGGCAAGAGACTTGGCTCTAGAGGGGATCCCAGGTGTCCAGTGGAATGTCCCCAGCTAGGTACTTGGGCAGCAGAGGAGAGGGTGCCTGAACTAGCCTTTTCTCATAGTCACATTGATGAATATCTTGAATATCACCATAGAAATTTCATCCAATGGATGGAGATAGAGACAGAGACCCACACTCACATCAGAGCAATGGACTGAGCTCCCAAGGTCCAGTCGAAGAGCAGAAGGTGAGACAGTGTGCCTGATCTAATGGGAGCTCACCAAATCCAGCTGGACCAGGGCTGAATGAGCATATGATCATACCGGAATCTCTGAATGTGGCTGCCAATGGGGGCAGACTGAGAAGCCAATGATAATGGCACTGGGACCTATCTCTTCTGCAGGTATTGGCTTTTTCAGAACCTAGTCTATATGGATGCACACCTTCCTAGGCCAGGATGGAGAGGGGAGGGCCTTGGGCTTCCCACAGGGCAGGGTACCCTGCCCCCTCTTAAGGAAGCAGGGGGAGGGAGGAGGGGTAGCGGGGGAGAGGGAGCGGACTGGGAGAAGGGGTGGAAGTGTACATTTTTGAATGAAAAATAAAAGAATATGAAAAAAAAATCAAAAAAGAAACTATCTCCTGTTCTGGGAGATTCAGTATCCTCTTCTGATCTCCATGTTACTTCACACACACGGTACTCATACACAGACTCAGGCAAACTCACCCACTGAAAAGAAAATAAACAAAGAAATTTTAGAAGATAAAATATAAAATCCAAATTTTTAATTTTTCCAAACATCTTAATATCCTATGGTGTGATTCTAGTCCTTATTCTATAGTTGTTCTGACTCTTCACACTTCAAGGACAAGTTAACCAATTAAGAAGGAAAATAAAATAACATATTCTCTGTGCCTAATTGGCTTTGGTTCTAGGTGGCAGCAATTCTCATTAAATTTGGCCCAACCAACTTGGACGATGTTTCCACCAAAGCATGACCAATGAAGACATT
The DNA here is from genome assembly GCA_004026605.1 of Ondatra zibethicus. Taxonomy (NCBI): domain Eukaryota; kingdom Metazoa; phylum Chordata; class Mammalia; order Rodentia; family Cricetidae; genus Ondatra; species Ondatra zibethicus. The sequence goes on along the minus strand of PVIU01035214.1, from coordinate 9,334 downwards.
TAGTATAATTTCAGATGTGTCACTGCCACCTGATGAGAGGGACATTTGAGACTGTGATATTAGTGTGGAAGTTTAGATGGATATCACATTTTTTTGTAACGCCATTGAGGATACATGAACCACGTCATGCAGGACACATTCACCATGCAGGCAAACTGTTCAGTTCTGTGCTAAAGTTTCTCTTAAATATCATGCCATGTAAAAATACAGTCAGCAAATTATTACTCAAAATCTAACTTTAGGCTCTCTTTGTAGACTTTAATTAAAAGATATTTCTATTGACATAGACAAACTGTGCCTTTTTCTACATTCTGCTTTCTCAGTAAATTTGCAATCACTATAGTATCTCCTCAATCTTTCTATACTGGTGTGACATTTCAAGGAAAAAGCTGTGGCCTCAGGAATCGCATTGTCTCTATAACTGAATATGGTATATCTACCCATATATAGATTCTCACCTGCTCATTGCCTAGAGGTGTTGTTTCATTCAGTAACCAGCTTTGATAACCTGGACTACTTTGTCTCTTTACAATAACCTTGAGACACCTTTCTGTTTCTCATGCAATTTGTACTCTCAGAATCTTGTCAAACACTTAGGATATATTTTCACAGGAAGACCTGGTTCACTTCACACAGGATGCTAGGCAACTGTGACTTCTTTGAGTAATGAAAGGCAGGGTGGCTAGGAGATAGTTCAGTGGTTAAAGTGCATTTTGTACAAATAAATGAATTAGAAGTGGTATCGACTGTACTTATATGAATATCAGATCTATATGGTGGCTTGTCCATTCTCAGCAGTTATAGACAGCAGGCAATCAATGAGACAAACTGATATCGAGACTAACCATGTTGTCAACCTCTATATTTCATGGATAAACTGTGTCTCAAGGAATAAGGTGAAAAGTTCCTAATAGCAATCTCAGACCTCCATCCTGAGTATACGTACATTTACACATACCATCCAAAATATATACACACAATGAGAGCAAACATAAATATATTATGCATATCACAAACACACACACAGGCGCTTGTGAAGAAGGGAGGTCAAAGAAAGTTGAGCAAATTCTTATCCCAATTGGTACTCATGGTCTTCTATCTGCATTTGAATATTCTTCTGCTTATGGTTCATCCAGTACAACCATCAGTCATTCCTTAAATTTGAGACTCACCAACTCTTGATGTATGGGAAACACATCTCAGTGTTGAAATGTATCCATCAGTTGTTATTTGTATAACAACATTGTAGTAATTATAGCGAACCTAGCTCAGAGTACCTCTATCTCAATGTGAGTAGTAAAATTGGATCTTAGCTCTGATAGAGTTATGGTACAATCAGACATTGTCTTCAGTTATCATTCTACTAATTTGGTATAAAAAGAGATTCTATTAACTTTCTGCAAAAGTGTTGGAGTTTCAAAGTGTGTTTTTAAAGTAATTTTACCTATATCAAAATAAATATTTATTAGTAAGAATAGAATCACTACAATCAATACATTGTTACTAATGAAAAGTGAATTTATTAGTGCCTGTATTATAAATTTGTGCTCCTGGATTCTCTTAACTCTTGGAAAGCATTTCCTTCATTAATCTGGTTATTGAAGCTTGGAAAAAAGTAGAATGAGTAAAGAAGCGGTAGTGAGTCTGAGAGATCAGGTAAATGTGGTGGACGAGGCAAAAGTTCATAGCCAAATTTGTTCCGTTTTTGGAAATTTGATTGTGTAACATACAATCCATCATTGTTACAGGAAACTCAACCATTTCTGTTGACCAGAGCTGGTTGAGACATTGCCATTTGTGGTGGATCTCATCAATTTGTGCAACATATTTCTCAGATGAATCATGTCCCTGGGATGCGGAGCTGGAGTAGATTGACTGGCAACAAACAGTGAACGTTGCCTTCTTTTGGAACAAGTTTGGCTTTCAGAAGTCCATTGGAACTTCTTGGTCCAGTCTCCTTGGTGGTCAGCACTAGCTGTTACACAGAATTCACTTTTCTGTGCACATGAATATTACACAGGGAATGGTTCGTTGTTGAATAATATGAGAAATGTGAGTGTCAAATTATGAATTTATTTTTAAAATATTTTGATTAGTTGAAGGGACAGACACTTAACAAACTTTTGCACCATTCTAGTTATTAATAGTGCTAAAGAACCGCTAGATGGCCCACACTGGTTTTATGGAAATCCATGGCATTGTGTCAGAATCTCTGAAAACTGCAGTTGTAAGCTTCCATTAGCTGGCCATTGCATTACTTGACTTCACAGCTCCCTGGTCTGCTACAAACTTCTTGAAGCACCACGGCACATTGTGTTTCTTCACAGTTCCTGTGCTAAATGTGTTGATGTTGCAAACTTTTTCTTCTGCCTTAGAACCCATATTAAATTTTAGTAAGAAAAACTTAACTTAAAATTGCTTTTTGTATAACATCATCCCCATAGTATAAAATTAGTAGGAAATAATAAGCCTTTATCAAAAAATGCAAAGTGAGAAATATGTATTACAATGATGTATGATGTAACCACCCTTGATAAGAGTGTATTCTAATACCAAAAGGCAAATTTCAACCTTGCGACAACCATGATTACTTTTGTACTAGTCTAATACTACATTTTGCTGATCTGTTTGAACACAGACTCATCTGAAATACTAAACTTAGTTGTCAATAATATGTCTTTTCTCAAATAGCAATATGACCTGTATAGTTTTTTCAGGGATCTAAATACACAGAAAAAAATTAAAGGAAGCATTTATTGCTGCTCTGACATATATAATGTGATCAGAATAGAGATTACTGATCTTATGTAGAAATTAGCTAGCTTCAAACACAGAATCTTCAACACATATTGACCAATGGACATTTACTATAACATACTGGAATACTCTGAATTTTATGTTTTTTAAGCCAAAATTTCTTACTCTACAAAAAATTAAAGGATATGCTTATTTTCCCTGAAATTGTCTCAGTCTAATTTCCATATTCAATATTTGTATTTCATACATATTGTATTTTAAGATGTGGTAATTCTTGTTGAATCTTCTGTAAATGTATTGAGGAAAAAGAATTATGTAACTTACATTCAATACATTATACATCATGTGCAGCTATCAAAAATCATGATGTTAGTTTTTTAATAAAGGAAAATGAATTTAGCATTTTAAAGGAGGGAAAAATAATACAATCCCAGACAGTCTCACTAGTCACATTTAGCTGAGCAGAAAAATACATCAAAGATAATACTGTTTACATTAAAACACCTCTGGGAATACAGACGGTGTAGTAATTTTAAATAATGATTTTTCTAAGAGTTTGAAAGAATGAGAGATATGAGGCATACAAACATTTTTCTAATTTTGTTCAAAATGTAGAAAGATATCAGTCTTTCCAGATGTGTGTGTGTATTTATTATTTTGTAAGTGCACTCTAATGTGGAAATGGTATGGCAGTAGTATGTAGAATAAATCCCCCTTCTTAGATTTTTCAAACCAGTTTATACTATCTACCATGGTTTTAGCATTCCTGTGCCTGATAATAGATGGCATTTGCATAATGCTTAGCATATGTTATGCACTAATTTAAGCATTTCACATGCATTATCACGTCAAATTAAAAGGACAGCCTGATCCGGCATGAAGAACAGCAAAGAAACTTAACCTCCCCAGTGAATTCCTGACATGACTATGTGTGTGAAGGTGATTTTTTGCCTTTCTGGGAACAGAATGGATCTGATCTACTGCTCCCGTATGGTTCTATTTTATAGGTCCAGAGAGTTCTTCATTTTCCCATCTTCATTTTAGTTCCTATTTGTCTGACACTATATTTCTTTTCTTTCCTTTCTTCCTGTCTTGTACATTTTATAAAGCCCCTTTAGCTTCCATGGAAGACTTGCCAGACAAAATCCAAATTAAACAGGCAAGAAAATTATCTGAACAGCCTTTCCTTCTGGGTGCTTATTATCTGGCTACTCTTTAGCTGATGCCACACTGTAGACTACAGAGACTCTTATCTACATTTAGTCACCCCATTAATTAAGCAGAAAACTTCAAGTTCTGCCTTAATTCAAAATTATTTTGAAGATTTAAACCTCAAGAATGATAGGCACCATGCAGAGGGCACTTATTTGGTTCTATTTTGGTAAATCTTAACATTTGTAGATCCTAAGTGTACATTATTTTTATAGAATTTTAGAGAAAATATGAATATATTGCAAACTATCTACACACATACTGAATTTAGCCATAAATGGCAAATGAAGGTTAAGAAAGTACTCCAAAAAGAAATGGTGCAAACCAAGTTGCATAATTGCAAAAACACTCAATGTTTATATCAGACAAATATGCCAAACACAGCAATATGCTATATTTTCTGAATCTTATTCTACATTGGTAGACTTTCCTCACAGAGAATTCTTTGATATAGGATTTATAAAACCAGCAACCCATCATGCAAAGTGTAAAAGCAGGACTAAGAGAAGTAAATAATAAAAAAATGATATTCAGAAAACATAGAGGCAATATCAGTTCAGTTTGTTAAAGGACACCATGAAAAATCCTCATAACAAATATATGTAAATATCCTTATGCATTTTTATCAGATTATACATTAATGTTTCCAAGGGGTATAACCTTATAAATTCATAAATTGTCATTTTATGTACTACTGTCACAAATGGACAACAATATCTATTTATAAAACATAGAATTTTAGCATGTATAGTGAGATTGACTTGGTTGTGATGTTTAAAATATAAATATGGGATCATTATATATCACATTTAGTTAATTTTAGGTTAGGAACTTTCGATCATGTCTTAAAGACCAATTTAATGACCATCATTATTTTATATTAGCATTATTAAAACACCCGTATAGCATATATATGCAAAATACTCTACATTGTTGCAAAACAAGTAAGACAAAAGGTTGGTCAATGGGTACTAAGATGAACTTAGATAAAATAAAAAGTTATAATGTGTTGTTAGACAGCAGGTTGGTAAGAGAAAGTGATCCTGTTATAAATGGGCATCACATAAAAGCAAAAGAAAGAATTGTGAATGCCTTTGCCAAAACAAACTGATAAATATTTGAGAACCTGGATAAACATACCCTGATATTACAGCATACTTATAATCAAAAAATTACAGAACACCTCTAGTAATATGTCACACACTTGTACTTTTGTGTATTAGTCAGATGTGAATTAAAAAGTAAACTAATTTTCTGAGAAATTGCCATAATGATGTCCATGCGGCTGTATCAATTTGCACTCCCATCCTCTCCAGCATAAGTTGTCATCAGCATTTTTGATCTTGGCCATTCTCACAGGTGTAACATGGAATCTCAGAGTTGTTTTGATATGCATTTCTCTGATGGCTAAGGATATTGAGCATTTCCTTAAGTGTCATTCAGTCATTTTAGATTCATCTGTTGAGAGTTCTCTGTTTAGGTCTGTACCCCATTTTTAAATTGGATTATTTGCTTATTTGATGACCAGTTTCTTGAGTTCTTTGTATATTTTGGAGTTCAGCCCTCTCTCCAATGTGGAATTGAAGATATTTTCCTATTCTGTTGGCTATTGTTTTGTCTTGTTGATCGTGTCTTTTGCTTTACAGAAACTTCTCACTTTCAGGAGGTGCCATTTATTAATTGTTGCTCTCAGTGTTTGTGCTACTGGAGTTATGTTTAGGAAGTGGTCTCCTGTGCCGATGTGTTCAAGTGTACTTCCCACTTTCTCTTCTATGAGCTTCAGTGTGTCTGGCTTTATGGTGAGGTCTTTGATCCATTTGAACTTGCGTTTTGTGCATGGGGATAGATATGGATCTATTTTCATTCTTCTACATGTTGATATCCAGTTATGCCAGCACCATTTGTTGAATATGCTTTCTTTTTTGCATTTTATATTTTTTGCCTTCAAAACAACCTACCTCAAGATGTAGCAATACCAATTCTGGGTATATACCCAATAGCTGCTCAATCAACCATACCAAAAGACATGCTCAACTATGTTCACAGTAGCATTATTTGTAATAGCCAGAACCTAGAAAGAACCAAAATGCCCTTGACCAAATAATGGATAAAGAAACGTGGTACATTTATTTACTACACAATGGTACATTGTGTACTACACAATAGAAAAAATAATGACATATTGAAATTTTCAGGCAAATGGATGGATCTAGAAAACATCATATTGAGTGAGATAGCCCAGACCCATAAAGACAAATATAATATGTACTCACTCATAAGTGGTTTTTAGACATAAAGCAAAGAAAAATCAGTCTACAATTCACAACACTAGAGAACCTAAATGACGAAGAGGACCCTAAGGGTGACATGCATGGATCTAATCTATATGCAAAGTGGAAAAAGACAAGATCGCTGAGCAAATTGGGAGTGGGGGGATCATGGGAGCGGGTAGAAGGGGAAGGGGTAGGAAGGGAGAAGAACAAAAAATTATATAGCTCATTTAAAGCAATTTTAAAAAGTAAGACATAGTAGAAACTAATTAGGTCATGGAGTATGGCAAAGGAAGAGAATAATATAGTTCTCTTAGGCCACAATTAGTTCCATAAAGAGTGATTTCTTATTTTAAAAATAAAATAATGAAGCCATCTTAAATAATATTAATAATAAACTAAATAATAATATCTTAATCACTGTTCTATTGCCATGAAGAGACACCATGACCAAGGCAAGACGTCAACACTTGAGAAAGAAATTATTTAATTAGGGATTTGCTTACAGATTCAGAGGTTCAGTCAATTATCATCACGGCAGAAGCATGAGGCAGGCAGGCAGGAGTGGTGTTGGCGAAGTATCTGAGAGCTACAGCCTGATCTTTAGGGAGAGAGACGGGGGCGGGGGGTTAGGGATGACATGGGCTTTTGAATTTTCAATAAGTCAATGCCCACCTTCCAGGTGACACACTTCCTTCAACAATGCCACATCTACTCCATGTCCTCACCTTCTAATCCTTCTAATCCAAGCAAAGAGTTCCAATACCTGGCATTTAAAGAATTGAGCTTATTGGAGACATTCTTAATTCAAAACACAGCATAACCTAATTTTGTGAAGGATTCTTTCAAAAAGGAATGGGATTGAACAAAACAAAAATGTGTATAGGGAAAGAATAAGATTGAAAATTTCCAAAAACTCTTAAATTTCAACATATTCACAGATTTATGTTACATGTACATTAAAGGTAAGAGCACAGTTTTCACATTGTGTTTTATAGAAAGTCTCATATTCTGTGAATAAGTAGTTATATACTGCTTAAATATACACAGATTTTGGCTATTATCTACTCATACTCTATTTTAAAAAGAAATCCAGGAAGTTACAATTTTTAAAATGTACAGAACTTAAGTTTGAATATGAAAAAATTAGAAGTATGTCATGGTATGTCAAGTATGTCTGACAAAAGCTTGAGGAACTATGAAGAAAGTGATTTGATAGAACAATTTCTAAAGTTGATAACAATAGGACTACTTTAAAACTTTAAAAATGTCACTGCAAACAGCACAGTGCAGACCAAGAAGTGACACTTTTTACTTCATTTGAGGAAGATGAATACCCCTTACTACTTTTGGGCCCAGAACTTCTAAATTCTCAAGGAGGAAACGTTATTTCAATTGTTTCTGTACTGTAAAAATTCAGCAGAATAAAATGAACATAAATTGCTCTCTCATAATATAAATTCCAGAACATACTCTGAATTTATAAGCACGACCCACTCCTCCATGATTCAAAATAATCAGTTAAGTGCCAATGAAAAACTTTACAGTGAAGTTAAAACTATTTCTTCAAACTGAATTAATAATACAAAATCATATGGCTTTTTATTGACCATATTTAGAATTTTGAAGGAACCTAATATTTTATTTCTACTACCTATTTATCTTTATTTGCATATTATTCTGCTTTTTGTTACATGAACAGAATAAAACCTACCAGTAATCTATTACACCAACTTTCTTAAATGTTTAGCTTTAGTTTACAGGGGCCTAGAAAGAATTTCTTCAAATTGCACTATTTATTACAAATTTCAGTAGTAAGTAATGCTTCTCGCAGTCAATTAGGTATCTTTAAAAAACTTATAGTCTCTCTTTCACAGCCTCTCCTTTCTGTACATTTATACAAATACCTTCACTTGTATAATTTGGAATTACTATTTTTTGCCTTAAGTCATTTATATTATAAAATATTAATTTTTATTAGAGTCTTCTCTCAAGAATATTTGGATTTTTTAGGATTCACGTTTAGGTTCATTTGAGGTTTCTATGTATTTACATATTGTCTTAGAAAACTAATGGTGTCCTACCAAAGAAATGATGTGTGCTCGGTTACAAAGTGTTTCAGTGCCCAAGCTCTTGACTGGGTTTTTTCCTTAATGTTTTTATTTAATTCTATGCAACCTAATCTGTCCCTTGAGAGCGTATTTTGTACCAACCTGAAGGAGCAATTCTGAGATTGTCTCTACTTCCCCTTTGTCCTCAAACCCATCCCTACTCCTTTTCTTTCCCTAATTTTATTTCCACTATTTCATTTCCATTTCTGTGATTTCATCATTTCAGCAATCTTGACTGAACGGAATCACACAGTATGAGTCTAGAACTGGTTTTTATTTAATCCAGATTCTTACCCTTGAGTCTATTGTAGTTTTCTCATGTATTATTAATCCAGTACTTTGAACTGTTGAGTAGTATTGCCCACTCTGGATTTTACAACATACATACACAACTACACAGAAGGAAATTTAGCTATTTATCATTTGCTTGTCTACAAATAAACAACATATCATGAATAATCACCCATAAACTTTGCATAGTCATTGTTTTCTACATTTGTATGAACTCCTACAATGCAACTGCTGTTTTGTGCTAAATGCATACTTACTCAGAGTATTGATCCATGTTTTTATGCCTGCTTATAGTAAATGAGAACTCCAGTTTTTTTTTTTTCCATATTCTTTTATTTTTTTCCATTCAAAAAATAATTTACATTTCCTCCACTTCTCCCAGTCCCCTCCCGCTCCCCCCTCCTCCCTCCCGCTGCTTCCTTAAAAGAGGGCATGGTGCCCAGCCCTGTGGGAAGTCCAAGGCCCTCCCCCCTCCATCCCGGCCTAGGAAGGAGTGCATCCAAATAGACTAGGTTCCCAAAAAGATAATACATGCAGAAGAGATAGGTCCTAGTGTCATTGTTGATGGCTTCTCAGTCTGCCCTCATTGGCAGCCACATTAGAGAGTCCAGTTTGATCATATGTTCATTCAGTTCCGGTCCAGCTGGATTTGGTGAGCTCCCATTAGATCAGGCACACTGTCTCACTGGGTGG
>PVIU01035213.1:0-10563 GCA_004026605.1 Ondatra zibethicus | reverse complement strand
TGGATTTCATTTCTGTGCCATTACATTGTTTACAATAGACTTTGAAAACCAGCAAGCATCACAGAGCATGAAGCCTCACTAGAGGCTTAGAAATGGGATTGGGGTATTCTGATGAAAACTGCCCTTGGTGTTTGTGTTGTAGCTCCAAGCAATAACAGTACCATGTCCAAGGCTATCCATTTGACCTCCAGAAACAAATTGTGGGTTTTTTTTAAGTGATTTATTTATTTTTTATTTATTTTTTCCATACATTGTTTTGTTTTATTTTTTCCATTCAAGAACATAATTAAAGAAATAAATTTTTTTTTCCTTTCTTCCCCTTCTCCCGGTCCCCTCCCACTACCCCCCCACCCCTCCTCCCTCCCCATTCTTCCTTGAAAGAGGGCATGGTGCCCTGCCCTGTTGGAAGTCCAAGGCCCACCCCCATCCCTCCTGGCCTAGGCAGGAGTGCATTCAAAAAGACTCGGTTCTCAAAAAGTTAATACATGCAGAAGAGATAGGTCCTGGTGTCATTGTTTGTGGGTTCTCCATCTGCCAACTTTTGCCGCCACATTCAGAGAGTCTGGTTTGATCATATGCTCATTCAGTACCTTGTTCTTTTGAGACAGGCTCTCTCATTGGCCTGGAGCTCATCAAGTAGCCTAGGCTGGTTGGTAAGCCAGCTTCAGGGATATGTCTTTCTCTGTCTCCCAAGCACTTGAATTACAACCACAAGCCATGATATATCTGTCTTAGCTTTTAAATATATGTTCTGAAGGATTGAACTTGAGTCCTAAGACTTGCAAGGCAACTGATTTCCTAACCAAGCCATCATTCCAGTCCAACACAAAATAATCTTAAAAGTTAATATTATTGCCTTCAATTAAAAGAGAATCCAGGGACCAAATATTTACTGAGATGGACTTAATAGGGCACTAGTTAGTTCACTTCCAAGCCAGGGCAAATGTTTACCAGAGTCTTCCCACTGACTCAGTTTCTCCTTGGGGATGTCTACTTGAGCCTGTCGTCTCCCACACGTGGCAGTGCTTTCAGGAAGTGATTATCCTTCCACGGAAAGCATTTCTTCACTGCTGATAGCGAGTTGCACTCTGTTACCCTATTTAGATCTTTTAAAGTATAAAAATAATGCACAACATAAAAGTTACCAATTTAACCATTTAGACATATAAGTCAGTGGTTGTAATTATATGTATAGTGTTCACTTTTCCACACTGGAAAATTAGAACTCAGAATCTGTTATGTTTGGGTATGAAAAATCCCCTCAAAGCTCATGTGTCGAGAGGTGGGTCTACAGTACAACAGTCAGAAGATAGGTTTTTCAGGACGTCATGAGCACTCTTATCAATCCATTGATGGATTTGATGGCTAATCTTCATTGACAACTCACTGGGGTTGAGAATCGCCCATGAGACACATCTTTGGGCGTGTCTAAAATGGTGTTTCCAGAGAGGATCAACAGAGGTGGGAAGAACAATCTTGGATGTGTGAGTCACCATCCCTTGACCTGATGATTGAGACTGGATAAAATGGGGGAAAGGAGAAAATAGAACAGACATTTCCATTTCTCCGTGTCCTGGTAAAATGAGTAAGCAGCTGCAGCCCCATTACGCCTCCCCATCAGTGATGAACCGTAAGTCTTCAAACCATGAACTAAAGTAAACTTCTTTTCCATTTAATTTTTTTGTCAGGTGCAGAGAGGAAATTAATAAAATGTACCCATTATTTCATGGACTTCTATGATGTGGTGAAGACTTTAGTAGGAGACAGGACCTAAATGGAGAAACTAGATCACTGGTCTCCCAGTGATCTCTTGTTCCTTTGAAGGTTATATTTTTGCTCATAGATTTCTCCTCCCCTCGCCCCTTCTCCCATTCACTCATCTATCCATATTTTATGTCTTGGTGTCTGTCTCTCTGAGCTCCCTTCTCTCTCCTATCTACCTTATAAATAACATTATATTATCTGTTCTTGTGAGTTTGGCTACTTTAGATGCCACCCACAGTGGCTGTCTTTTTGTAATTGGATTCCATGACTTATCATAATAAATTTTTATCCACTTGGGACATTTTCTTCCTGTTCAATGTTGAAAAATATGTATATAGACTTAAACATACCACATTTTGATTTCATCCACCTACTGATAGACATTTGGGTCATCATAAATGATGCTGCTATGAACATGTGTGTTCAAATAGTTCTCAGAGATCCTATTTTTAATTTACTCAGATATAGCCCTAGAAGAACCAACGGATCATAAAGCATAAAGCAAGTCTAGTTTTGGTCGTTGCAAAACTGTCATGTTGCTTTCCATATAGATTACACCAGTTTGCTTCTGATCAACAGGACAGGATCCCAACTGCTCCACAACATTGAAAGTTACATGTCAGGGAGAACATGGGTAACTAGAGAACAATCTCTAGTTCTGAAAAGACTGAATATTAGGTAAAAACAGGACAGATACATGCTTCATAGACAGTAATTACACATTCAAATTAGCAATTATTTGATGTAGCCCTTACCCTCCTGGAACATATACATAGTTGTCTATGGGTATTGATGTTCACCATATAAGGGAAGTGGGTCAGGCTAAGGAAGGTGTGGCAGATAATCCCCCAAAATTTGATGTAGACAAAGCATCAATCTTGTTGGTCTTCTCTAGAGAGAATTTTGCCATATGTTTAAAAAATATTGTTCCTTTCCAATTTCATATATTATAACCTCAGGACCATTGTCAACAAAATTAGGACATAAGGCTTAATGGTCATTCCTTTTTATCATTAACCAATAACATCTATCCCTAAAAACTTGTGGACATATAAATATACATGTATATATATATGTGTGTATATATATATGCCTATAATATGTGTATGAATATTAAGCTTATTTTTATTAATATACACACATTTAGGCTAATTTGTTGTTGACATAAAATAGAAATACTTTTAATTAAGAAAGATTGACTGAAGATACTATGTTGTTGATATCTCTACATCCCTGCAGTGATTTAGTGTTTCTGTTTCACTCAACAGTGTTTGATGTCCTCTGGGCTCTCCTCTAAGATGTTTCAAACAGTCTTCTCTTTACTCTCCTTGCCTGAATCTCATCTCGATGCATGCAAGGTATTCACCCACCTAGCCCCCAACTCATGCAAGACCGTTAAGGGTCTTAAAAGCATGATTGACTTAAAATTCCAAGCATTTCAATATACTAGCAAGAGGACCTCTCCAGAAGTAGAGTTATATTTCCTTCAAAATTCCCTATATAGTAAGCTGTCATTGTCAGGCATTTTATTAGCTATTTTCAAAGGTTTCTGTAATTACATTCTGACAAATATGTTTTTCAAAGCCACCCAACAGTGACTTTTGAATCAGAGAGCATACTCTGGGACAGTCAGGGAAATGGACTTCTGTGAGTCTGGCTTCACATTAGGTGTGTCACCTCCAGAATTCAGTTCCCGAGCTACAACTTCAGTTTGTAAAATATCTTGCTACCATCATTGTCAACAGCCTGTGCCCCAAGGCATGGGCATTTAAAATAAGCACATGTGCACTTAATAACATGTCAGGCTTCTAGGCAGACTAAGGCACTGAACAGAGTCAAAGGGGATGCAGTCAGAGGGCTACTGTTATATTTGGTAATTGAATGTTTTCTGCTGAACTTTAGTTATCATTGCAGTTCCTGGGGTTATAAAATTAAATTCATAAATACTTTATCTGTATCTTGCATTGAGATATGGTTGGAAGCATTATGAGTTAGGGGAATACAAGACTAGCTGAACCAATTTTCTTTTGACTAACGAATTGGCTTCACCAAGTCAGTCCATAACAAGATGGACCTCTTAGGCAATTGAGTGAGGGAGTGATGGAGTCCTAACTTTCAAATGAACTGTGTTTTACAATGGACTTTACGAAATGATTCAGGGTAGTCCATAGAGTAAACCTGAACATTCAGCAAGAAGCACAGATAAAGTTACAAACGAGAAGTAAAAGCCACAAGGCAGGTTTCTCTGAACAATGAAACCTGACCTCAACCTGGCATTCCAGGGACTTAATAGTGCTGATGTGACCCATGTATCTTAGCAACCACAAAATGCTTGCACACATGATTTTATTTCCTTTTCATTAACATTTAAAATGTAGGGTTAAAATGCTTACTATGGAAGATGCTCCACAGTTTGCCTTTTTTATTCATGAGATGATGTGGCGGTTTAAATGAGACATGTCCCCCACAGGCTCAGGTATTTGAGCATGTGGTCCCCAGTGGCAGCACTCATTGGAGACAGTTAGAAATTGTAGCCTTGCTGGAGGAAGTACGCCACTTCAAAGCCGACTTGGAGAGTTCATGGCTCCATCCCACTTGCAGTTCACTTTGGTACAAGTTCGCTGTTGGAGATGCTAACCCTCAACTTCCTGCTCTTGGGCCATGCCATGCCTCCCTACCAACATGGACCTTTCATCCTCTAGAACCATAAACCAAAATAAACTGTTTCTCCCATAAGTCACTTTTGGCCATAGAGTTTTAGCACAGCCACAAGAAAGGAACTACCACAGTCAGTGTTTCCTACACGTCTCTGTGGAACAATTTTAAAGCATGTGCGTTGGCTTTATCGTGGAAGGTTGCATAATCGTCCCAGGAACGGAGAATGGATTTACCTTTTTAAAAACTGTTTTCTCCTTTACCTGTCCTTACCACACACATGTGCTTTTCTTCTCTCTACTCTTTTCTCTTTTTCTTTCTACTTACAATGACTTTATGGGGACACAACCACATTGTAAGTCAAGGGCTAGTTTTGTGTACATTTTTCTCAGTGAATACTGTTTATATTGCTGGTGATATATAAACTATATAGAGATTTGCAATATGTAGTCTTTGAGGGTTAATGTTTCTTGTATAATCTGAACTCCTTGGAATAACTATCTAATTTATCTGGGGGTGGTAACCTGATTCTATAATACTAGCATTAAGAAGATTTGAACAGGAGGATTAAAACTTCAAGCCCAGTCAAACAATAGAGACAGACCCTGGGACAATAAGAAAATTAGTTTTACTTATTACTTAGTTTGCTAGTTTCTTTTGTATGTATTCAACATGAATTCATCTATAGCTCTCTCAATCTGTGTTCATCATCTTGGTGTATGTTAAGTATGCCTTGGGGAATTCTGTCCAGTTCTGTTTGGAAAAGAAAGTAAGGAACATCTAAGTATATTTGTTTTTTTTTTCTTTTGGTATTTTCTCAGAATCACAACTTTTGGAAGAATACCAAGAGAACAGGAAATTTCCATTTATCATACTCTTACCATTTGTTGTATTATTTGTTTTCTGCCTCCCTGATTAACCATGAGTTTCATGAGAGTGGGAGCCATGCCTGATTGTCAAGAATGGTGTCTTGGAAACCTGCTGGAGGCTGAAGTCCAGAACAGATGCTCAACAACAGTATGTCTCTCAATAGAGCAATTCCTAGTAAGGTAGTTCCTTAAAATAGATTGTTTCATTATATTTATTCTTACATCAGTCACCAAAAGTGAAATGGAAACAACCCTATAATCTGAATAAGAAAAAAGTGAACAATGAACACTGAATAATAAACAATTGCTAACAGATTATTTGACTTTCTGTTAATTATTTAAATAAGTATCTTACAAATCATAACTACTCATAAACTATTAAAAATAGCTAGCTGTTGAATATTGATATACACAAGAATTATTCAAAATGCTATTACATGCACTTCAGGGTTATCACCAACAAGTGTGGACCAAAATTGGGGTAATTCAATATTCACTCTGATTTATAACTATCTGTCATTCTAGAAAGCACTGCATCTGCTGCAAATTGCATTTGATTGGTAGTAGATAATTAATGGAAGATTATACCCATCAGTATCCTTTAAGGAAAAGGTTTTGACCAATAATCTATATTTACCTGAAATCAGATAGAAGCAGAGTTATAAATTTTGTATTTAATTGCACAGTGTTGCTTCCACAAAAATAAAAATATAACCAAAAAATTAGGAATGCATCCCTAGTTCCTATGAAGTTTAAAGGACCATCAAGCTGGGTAGTGGTGGGGCATGGCTTTAATCCCAGCACTCGGGAGGCAAAGGTAGGTGGACCTCTGTCAGTTCAATGCCAACTTGGTCTACAAGAGCTAGTTCCAGGACAGGCTCCAAAGGCTACAGAGAAACCCTGTCTCAAAAAACAAACAACAATAAAAGACAATCAAATAAGTCTAATGGATAAGCAATCCCATAAGAAATAATACAATTAGCATAGTCTATCACAATGCAGGCACCAAGAACTCTAATCCTTGCCCTTCAACTCGATTTGGAGTGAATGCAGATTGATACATAAAAGACAAATACAGAATAAAGAAGGACTTGTTACTTCTGCTCAAAAGAAGTGGGTATGGGCCTCTCAATAACTGTCTGATATATACAAGTTTTGTCACTTGGAGGAGATGATAGTGCTCCAGTCAGAGGGATTAATAGGCTATAGGCAAAGCTGTGAAAGGGTTTGACACTTCTCAGGAGAGAGAGAGAGAGAGAGAGAGAGAGAGAGAGAGAGAGAGAGAGAGAGAGAGAGAGAGGGGTGTTTGAGAGGGAGAGGAGAGTTACTGTGTGCATGTGTTATGACAAAAATGGCTGAAATAGGCAAGGTTCAGATTGCGAAGGGTTTCCTACCAAGAATATGAATGTTTTCCCAAAGGCAGAGCAGACTGGAAACATGCAAGGCTTGTTAGGTACTGGCACAGGCTTTGGTGGCACACTATAGAACAAACAGAAGGATGAGAGGAAAGAACAGAGACAGGGGAACCACTGAACCCAGGACAAGGCAACCAAAATTATAGGGACAATGAGTAGGGTTTGGATGGCACAGGAAAAGGATGTCTCAGTGAACAGCAAAACTGCAAGTTAACTGACTTGATGGAGACAAGGGAAGGGGAATCTAAGGAGGACATAGAGAAGTCCTCATGCGAATGCCCAGGGACTGGAAACAGGTCACAAAAAAGAGAAGTAGGTTTGGGGCAATCCACTAAAGCAGCAATTCTGAATTATTAGAGATTTTTAGTTCAGTCTCTACAGACCCACTGCAGTTCAGAAATTAGACTTCTAAGAGAAATGATGAATAATTTCTAAGAATACCTTTATATACAAATAGCCACCAGGATTGTAAACAGGGGATTGGACCTTCTAGGATTACACTGAGGCACATGGAGGCCAACCCAACTCATCCCTTTAGCAAACCCTGCAGAAATCATGGACCATAAACACCATGAGCCTAACATATCTACAAAGGAAAGCAAATAGCTCCTACCATAGAAAGTCTTAATTCATATGAAATTTTAGCTATACAGTCCATCGTGGTGGGTAGCTTAGTCAGAACAGCATCAGTCAGATCAACTGTGTACTGGTCCTGAAGTTGCAACTTCAGGACCATGAGCATCATTGTGCTTCTTTGTACCTCAAGTGTCCACATATGCAAAAACAATTTCTGAGTTCCCTTCCAGCAATAAAGTACTCTTGCCTTCTACAGCATAAGTATGACATTCTTAACCAGTTTCCCTGAAACACTTGACATGTCATAGGATAATTAAGATGCTAAAACACTCATGGCAGATACTATTTGAAATTAATAGATTTTCCATTTGCCATTTATAAAATTCCTGTTTGACTTACTTACAGGTTTATTGCCCTTGAAAGTATTTAGGAGAGTTACTTACTGCTCCTGACAGCTGAGCTTCTTTGTAACACTCCTGATGCTCTTGTCACATAATAAAGAACATGGTAGAATAAATATCTAACATCCAAGGGGGCTCCATCTCTCTAAACACTTCCATCTAAAAACTTCAATTTCACCAAGTCCATTGGTAAAAGAAAACATGTCAAGGGCTTCTAGAATTAACATGTCAGGTGGCTAAAACATCAACTATATCTCTTCATTTCAGTCGGACAAGCCTACAACTGACTAGGAAAACTGGGATTTGGCTTGGGAGACTAAAAATAAAAACACAGTAAATTTCGTAAAGCTAGGCTTCATTTCCTTATTGCTTTAGAATTTTGCACATGTATACAGTGTGATCAGTCAGCTGTATCCCCCAATCCTTTCCCTCTATGTCCTTCTTGTCTTTCCATCACATCAGACATTCTTGTTTTGAAAAATCATTGAGTCCTTGTAGTACTTCCTTCTGTGCATGGGTATAGGGGCATGGGTAGGCTCTTGGGGGCCTCATGCCTGAAGAAGCTTCATTCCCAGCAATCACCAACTGCTAATATCTCCCCCGTTAGGGGTGGAACTTTGTGAATCCCTCCCATTCATGCTGGGATTTTTGCTGGCTTGATCTTGTGAATGCATTACTGTGAGTTTATGTGTACAATGGTCCTGTCATTTTTAGAAAATAGTTTCACTGCAGATGTCCACTACTTCTGGCTCTTACAATCTTTCCTCTTCCTCTTCTAACATGATGCCCTAGCCTTGTTGGGAGAGTTATGATATAGATGTCCCACTTAAAGATGAGAGCTCAATAGTTTCTTGTTGTCTACACACTGCCAAGTTGAGGGTCTCTGCATTTATCATCACTGTATTAATTTCTTTCTGTTGCCATAATAAAACACCATGACACAAATTACTCTATAATAGAAACCTGTGTGTTTAGGCTACGGTTACTGAGGAATGAGCCCCTCATGTTGGGGAAGTCCAGCAACAAGTGGCAGGCATGGCCACAGGAACAGGAAGTTGAAAGCTTATGTCATCAAAACACAGAAAGTGAACTTGAGCGGGCCTGAGGTCATTAATCTCAAAGCCTGCTCCCAATGATGTATTTCCTCCAGTAAGGATGCATTACCCAAACCTCCATAAACAGTGACACCAAGGGCAGATCAAGTGTTCAAATGCCTGAGAACAAGGGGGAAATTTCTTAATCAAACTTCCACAACGATCTACTGCAAAAAGAAGCTTCTCTGATTTAGGCTGAGAGATGCATCACTCCAGGGGAGTAAAGATTAGAATTTAAGGAGCTGTTTAGTACCGTGATCATTTAGTAGGTTAATGAATGGCATTGGGTTCCTCCAGGCATGTGATCAAGTCATCCATCAGTTTGAGGCCCAGTTAACAGTTATCAGTCATGAGCTCCATCTTGTGGAACAAGCCTTTGGACTAATGAGAAATGGGTTGGTTTCTCACAAGACATTCGTGCCATTAGTACTCCAGTGAGCATATCTTATCAGGTCAGTTGTTATCGTGGTTTGCAGGGATCACAGTTGGGTAACACTGCCAGTTACTTCTCTTCTTTGCCATGCATAGAACCTTCCAGTACTCTGAAAGCTACTCAGTAGGGATGAGGCTTTATGTTAGTACAAGTTTGATTTTTCCATGTCCTATAACTCAAGTGTGTGTTCTCTAAAGCAAATAGGGTCTTACCATCAAGTTCTGGAGAGTAATAAAGAGCCCTGTGATGTTTGTTGGGAAGTCTATGGGACCTCACTGACTAACAACTTGAAAAGGAGTAGTAGCCCATCATCTAATCTCCGTGCATATGTGTGTGTGTGTAGGTTTCCATCTGACTTTTCCAAAAGCCTTTAATGGTAGTTATCCCAGCCATACTCCTTCCTTTATCCCATCCTTCCCCAATTCCTAAATGATTTCACTTTTCCTGTTTAAGTTTTCCTCTTTCCTCCATTATAACACCTTTGTTCTATTCCCTTTCCTTGAAATCTTCTCCCATGTTCCTTACTAGTTCCTAACTTCTGTGTGTATTCCAGTTTAAGCATGTTCATCTAAAGAGTCAAAGCTAGCATCCACATGAGAGAGAAGGTGTTTTTTGTTGTTGTTTTGTTTTGTTTTTGTTTTTTGTCTTTCCAGTCTAGGTTACCTTACTCAGAATGTTTATTTTAACCATTTACCCATTTATTTTACCCATATGAATACATTCCTAGTTTCATGTCTATTTACAGTGGAATAACATTACAGTGTACACTACCTTAGCTACTTTTCTATCGCTGTGGCAATACAGCATGACCAAGGCAACTTACAAAAGAAAGTATTTAATTTGAGGGCTCACAGTTTCAGAGGGTTAGAGTCTATGATCATGATGGCTGGGAGCATGGCAGCATGGCACTGGAGCTGTAGCTGAGAGCTTATATGTGATCCACAAGCTTAAGATAGAGAAAAAGAGGGAGGAGAGAGAGAGACAGAGACAGACAGACAGACAGACAGACACACACACACACATACACACACACACACACACACACACACACACACAGAGAGAGAGAGAGAGAGAGAGAGAGAGAGAGAGAGAACATGAACTAACTGGGATTGGAGTGTACATTTGAATCCTCAAATCCTACCCCTAGTGACCTACCCCATCTAAAAAAGAATTCAAATGGATGGAAATAGAAAACGCTATCCTGAGTGAGGTAACCCAAACCCAGAAAGATGATTATGGTATGTACTCACTCATTAGTGGACCCTAGCTATAAAATAAAGGTCACCAAGCACTTAGCTCGCAAGCCCAGAGAAGCTGAATACCTAGGTGAACCCAAAGAAAGCATACACAGAACCT
>PVIU01035212.1:0-10598 GCA_004026605.1 Ondatra zibethicus | reverse complement strand
GATGCTTGGGAACTGGACAAATTCTAACATCTAAGCCAAAACATCTTTCTTTTTCTCAAATATATTCCTGGTTTGTTTAATCTAATTTTTAAGGCAAAATTAAGATCACTGAAATCATCAGAAAGTGAAGCATAAAATAGAGTCCCTGATGCTTTCATCCTCACACGACCCCATCACCATGTGAGTGTGACCCAGTGGTGAGGGATTGCTGCTTGAGCTTCCACATGTCTTTTGATCCCTTGAAATCTGTTTATTCTCTTCTACTGAACCGGTTCCTGTGGTTTTGATTGTTTAGGAGAAACTGCTCTGGGGAAGATGGAGCACAAACAAAATGGTGAAGCAAGTGTATCTTTCCTGTGTCTACATATAAGATGGTAGAAATAATTGAAATTAGCAGTACAGAATTCCAAACGGCTTTGATATGACTGAGATATTACCAATGTGGTAGTAATTTAGGGCAAATTAGTTCAGGAAATCATAAAGCAAGGCTTTTTCCACAAAGCATTTTTTGCCTGTATTACCATGTAAATATTCAAAACAAAAGATGGAGCCACACATGCATTTTAGGTGGTACTAAAAACAGCTGAATGAAAAATTAGTCATGTAAGTACATGGCTTTTCAACTAGGATGCTCTATTATGACCACCGGGATGGCAGCCATAGAATGAGTCACAAATATGCAGTGTAGAAAGTTCTGATTTGCCTCCCCAGCTCCATCTCACCTCAGCCTATCCAGTTCTCTTCTATAAAAGTCCTTGAGGCTTCTGATCCTTCAGCTTTGCCCATTTTCTTGTTGCATGCTTGCCCCTGGACCCCTCACCCCTTGCTACCACTGGGTCACACTCACATGGTGACTGGGTCGTGTGAGGATGAAGGCATCAGGGACTCTATTTTATGCTTCACTTTCTGATGATTTCAGTGATCTTAATTTTGCCTTAAAAATTAGATTAAACAAACCAGGAATACATTTGAGAAAAAAGAAAGGTGTCTTAGCTTAGATGTTGGAGTTTGTCCAGTTCCCAAGCATCCAAAGAAAACCTTTCCCAACCTCTTTTCTAATAACTTGGACTATTCTAATACATGAGAGCAAGCAAACAGTCAGCCCCTATCCTTCTTCACTTGGCCACAGGAGCTTCAGAGGCTGCTTAATTACCGGGCAAACTTGGCTGTGGACACAGTATTGACCTTTTACAGTCAATACTGTAGAAGATGATTTGGGGGAAGAATAATTTTTCTCTTACTTTTCTCCAATCATTTCCTCACTTTGGCTTAGTAATAGAGTTATAACTTTAATACTATATTAATAATGCTCAGCTCCATTCATTCATTATTTATTTATTATTTCATTTTCATATGGAAATACAACCAAAGAAAATAGATTGCATATAATTTTAGTCAAATCTGTTATTTCAGAAAGCTGGATAGTAAGGAATCACTGAAAGTAAATGCTCCCAACAGACACATTTTGCTTCATTCACTGTTGTAAAGTTGTGTGAGATTAACTTTTCTCTTCCAGGATTAGTATAGTCTGTGATGAGAAGGCTTAATGGGTGTTACTCACCCCAATTTTCCCACTTTTGCTGTTAGAGTTTTGTTTGTCATAGTTCCCAGTGTTCACTAGAAAGATCAACCCAAATGGGGTACAAGCAGTTCTTAGCATCAAAGCTAGGTGCATGTGTGCTGCCAATCCAGGAGCAAATAGGTAGTGAGAAAGGGGGCAAAGTCAGAGCCTTTTTATTTCTAGGAAGGAGGGAGGAAAGAAGGGAGGGAGGGAGAGGAGGAGAGAGGGCATATGGCTGGAGTGCTGGGGATTGTACCTAGAATCTTGCACTAACTAGGCAAGAAGTCTACCACTGAGCTATATCCCAAGTGCTGTTTGTTTTTCTGTCTGTTTAGAAACAGCTTTTCACCATGTAGTACAAGCTGGGTACCAGGATTTTACTGTGTAGCCCAGGCTGGCCTTGAATTACCAGTCCTCCTGTCCCAGCCTCCTGAGAGCTAGGGTTACAGGCATGTGCCACACATATCTTAAACAGTTTGTGTTCACAAGTATACACACTAAGCTATGAACAGGTAAAGTGCTTCTGATGTTCCATGTCCATCTGAGGGCTCGCTGAGTCCATGTAAGTGTCCATCGTGACTGCATCCCGTTGAAGTCATTCTCACTTGCCCTCTTTGGGATCTTTAATAAGCTGGCCATTCAAAGCTCCTGCTCTTCATTTCTTAACATACTTTAAAACCAAGTATTGAAAGGTCCTGTCAGTGAGACTGGCAATCTTCCAAGTACTGAGACTACAGCTGAGAAGCTAAACCTTCATTTCTACAGGACATAGTAACTTAACTCTTGATGGAGAAGTGTGGAAAATTCATTGCCAGAAACTTATGGTGACTGCACTAAACCATCCTAAAGCATCAGAGAAGCCATGACTACTTACTCATTTTAGACCCTGTGTTTTCTCCAGCTCCTGCTTGTCTGCATACACCCAGCCCTCTACAGTGCTTCAGAGAACACACCTGAAGTCAGTGAATAAGCTTGTGGTGTTGTGGGAGTAGTAGGTGGGCAGTGGGAGCTGACATGGGGACAGCTCCACTTCAGCTACTGCTAAGCCGTGCTGTTTGTGAAGACTGAACACCTCACAAGGCCAGCCTCTTCATCCTTTGGATCTCTGCCAGATTCCACACTGCAGCAGAGGAGACAATAGAAGTCATCCTTCCATATGGTTGCCATGTCTGTCAGAAGTACCTTCTTTTATACTGTTGCATGGTCATTGTCCTCTGTCATGATTCTTCTGGATATAATCTGGAGTAAAATAAACTTACAGGATCAGGCACAAAAGTGCTGGGAGGGGTTTGAAAGTTATCAACTATTTCCATAGCTTTCCTTTACAGGTGAGGGAATATAAGCCATTACTACGCCATAGTCAGATCCAGAGCCTATCATTTCTGCCTCATCTTCATCTTTCTTTTGTCTTAGAACACTTTCTGCCAAGTAAAATTCCTCCATAAGTCATGTTCCTCTCAGGCTTTCACTAATCTTCATGTAACCCAGCTGTATTTTTAGCTTTTCTGTTCCTACATCTTGAAGAAAAAGAGATGGAAGTGTGCTACAAGCCGTGCTTAATATGGGTTCATTAGTGCCATGCCCCAGGATGAGCTTTTCAGCATATTCCCTTAAGGTGTTTATTAAGGGGTGGTAGCCCCACTCTGGAAACAAGAATGCTGAGGGCTGGAAGGACGGATGGGAAATCTAAAGCCAGTGCTGCTGGCAGACTTTCCCGTAATACTGAGTACTAGATACCATGATGCAGATAAAAGTAATTAATTTTAGATACCTAAGTCCCAAGAAGGTTGCAGTGTGCCTCTGAGAACAGACAGTGTCAAAAAGAGTGTTTGATGATCTAGTGGATCCTGATCAGGAGCTACTCAAGTGAAAGGCAGAGTCTACTCATCCTGTGGCTCTTGACTTTCATGCTGTAATGAGATTCTACCAAATGGCATGCATAGGTGAGACTGGTGTTCTTGTGGAGATAAGTCACAACTTTGGGGAAAAGTAGACTGTCCATTAATTAGTCCAGACTTAATTTCACTAGTGATAAAGAATTCTTCCTAACAAAATAAGGAACAGGCAGTTTATTGTTCAGGAAGCTGGACCATATGTTCCCAGATGCTGCTTTCTCCCAAAACCCAGAGAAAAGGAGGTTAGGCTAGTTCTTAAAATAAAAAGGGGGGAACAAAATATACACTCAAATTGTTATTTCTTAAAACAGAAAGACCAAACCTCCAAAATAGTAAATGTTACCATAATAATAATAAATAATGACAAACATTCCCATCCTAAAATACACAGTGATGTTTTAAGGTTGCATAACCTATAGTCATGTGCTTAGGCACTTCTATGATAGCTGAAGACACATTCCAGATGTCAGAAGCATCCATCACAGATTCAGGTCTGCATTGCAGGGTTCCAGCACCTCAGACTGCTGATTGTTGACTGCTGGCAACAAACAAAGTGTTCCTGAAAACTCTGCGTGTCCTTCAGGTGCAAATGGTGCAGCTGAAATAGTACTCTGGCTTAGAAAGTACCTGGGGTAAAATAACCCTTCAGGAAACCTGATTTTAAAAGAAAGGAAATGTGCCATTTAGAGCTGACACGGCTTTCCTGAAGCATAGTCAAATCATATGTGAAATGCAATAACCTTCCCATGCCAGAGGAGTAATAGCTCATTTCCCCTGCATAGTCCAGGCCCTCTTGCCCTTGTGTTTTATTGCATGTTTAACTATGTGTTGTTGGTTATCCATAGCACATGGACTTCTGACAGCCTAGAGGGGCCTGTTCATCCTGCTTCATTATTTTTAGAGCACACCAATGCTTGGTTACACAGTCCACAGAAGTTATCCAGGTCAGAATTACCTAACCCTTCACTCCCCTAGATACCTATTGACTCTGGCATCTTGCTTTATTGCTCCCTTGCTGTTCTAGCTGTGGCACTGTGGGTAGATAGAGAGAAAAGGATCAATCATTTATATACCATATATTCTTACTGCCTCCGGTCACCACCCACTCCCCAGCTGCATCCTCTGGCCCAGGTTAGCCTAAACACTGAGCCAAATACTAGGGCTGCTATAGGTTGGGACTTTGCCAAGTACTCTGAAGCAGATGAAACGGATTTCCCAAGTGTCCATCATAGTCTTCACCCCACATCTGTCCCCAAACTCCTCCTTGTGCTGATAGTCGGGGGAAGCATGAACCTAGTTACTCTAAGCATTCGACATCGACTCAGAGTTGACAGCCCTGCTAAGTTAACAGCTGATAACACCATAAAGTGCAGTTCTACCCTCCAAATACCTATAATGTAACCCAAATTAAAACTCTTGCAAATAGCATCCCAAGGGATACTAGGATAGCAAGCTTTAGAAATGGTGGAGACCGTGTGTGTGCCATTTCCCGGGTCTGACACTGAAAAGGAAGTCAGTAAGTATTTGGTAAGTTGGTAAGTTAGTGAATGGCATGATGTAGCAGGCAGAGCATAGCCTCGTATGAGATTGATTGATTTGACAAGCGAAGATGCCCATGAGCTGGAACAGCATGTGCCGCGGGCTGCTTGGGATGAAGAGCCCCTGATCTGGTAGATTAACTGGTCTCCATGCAGCAGGTCCGCTGTTAGGCATCTGTGCCTTTTAGGCTGGTAATCCTCTTCATCCAACATAGTAGTCAAGGCCAACATAGTAGAAAGCCACTTCCCCCTGCCAGCCTGAAAAGTGACTGTGCCTTTTCTGGATAGTTCTTTAAGTTTGGACTTTTTCATGTTGTCTTTTGGTAGATTTTGATTTTTAAATAATGATGTTAGCTGCTGACAGAGTAGCCTGATGCACTTGGGTAACCCAAAAATGCTTTGGATTTATGCTGCTGTATTAGATGGGTGATAAGATCAGAGGAATTTGCATGGATTTAGAGTAGGGTTGGGGTCTGGATAATGACATGTGGACCAGCTCTTCATTACCTCTTTCCTTTTTGTGCTGTTTAGACTCAGTAAATAAACATATTCAGTAAGTTGAGTTACCACACTGGCCTTTCTCTTCCTTTTGAAAACTATTCTAAGTCCAGAATAGTGGTGGCACACACCTTTAATTCCAGTACTCGGGAGGCAGAGACAAGTGAATCTCTGTGAGTTCAAAGCCATCCTGTTCTACACAGAGTTCACAGCGCATAGTAAGACCCTGTGAACCCACCACTATCAAAATAATCCCAAAGCAGAAAAGATGTGGAGATATATATATTTGACTATGACACTATTGTTTCTGGGAAGCCCCGACATACTGTGCTTTTTCCTGGTTAGGTGGAATGATATTATTGCTGTTTGAATGGACAAATCTTCATTCTTTTATCTCTAACTTCTAAGGTTCTGGGGTATAAGTATACTGTCTGGTAAAATGAATTGACCCGGTACATTTGGCCATAACCTAAGGCAAAAAAGGGGAGGGGCATGTGACTTTAAAAGACTTCTGTGAAGTTAGTAGTGTGGTAGCCTGTAATCCCAGTATATGAGAGGTGGATGCAGGAGGGTCATGAGTTTGAGGAGTTTGGGCTAGCTACATAATGAATACCAGGCCAGCCTGGGCCACCCACCCCGACCTCCAGAAAAGAAAGAAAGGAAGGAAGGAAGGAAGGAAGGAAGGAAGGAAGGAAGGAAGGAAGGAAGGAAGGAAGGAAGGAAGGAGGTTGATTAAAATGCAGGGTTGGTACATTAACTACCCCTCCCAAACTTGGGCCAGCTATCATCACAAGACAGAAATAGCAACATTTTAATTCATTGAACATCTGGAAAAAAAATAATTCAACCTTCAGAACACTTAAAAATTATAGTTAGAAAGAATAAGAATTTACATCTAAATTTATTTAATAAATTCCACTCAAAAGTATACTTTATGCAGTGACATTGGCTACACAGCTAATTTATGTTCAAAAGTTAATAGATAAAATCAAGAATTTAGAGATATACAGTCAGCCCTCCACTTCTATAGTCTCTCAATTTGTTGATTCATCCAACCCTACATCCAAAAAAAAACAAAACAAAAAACAAAAAGGTAGAAAATGTCCTGGTCTGTTAGTGGTGCACAGAATTAAATAAGGCACTGGAGGGATGGGGGGATGGATGCAGCCTCAGCACAATCTGAAGTTCTGTTTCATAGATGGTGTAGAGGCAGCTGAGCAGAGTCCTCCTCACAAGAGCCACAGTGGACACCAGAAACTGGACTTCACTGAATCCTGTATCTACTATATTTTCATATATCTACATAAAACTTACATGTTTTTACTTAAAAGAGGCACATTGTTGCTTCTCTTTAGTTTGTCTGAATTGCCAGCTGTCCTTGTTTGTTTACTTTCTATTGCCCTGATAAATACTGTGACCAAATGCAAATTGGAGAAGACAGGGTTACAGTTTACAGCCCATCATGAAGGGAAGTCAGGGCAGGAGCTCCAGGCCAGATCCTGCAGCTTAAACGGAAACACGGAAAGATGCCACTTACCCTCTTGCTTTCCGTGGTTTGTTCAGGTTGCTTTCTTATACAACTCAGGACTGCCTCCTTAGGGTGGCACCACACATCAATCTTTAGTCAAAACGCTCCACAGACTTGTCTGTTTCCTCAATTCTTGTGCTTTGAGGCCATTATTAAATAATGAGGACAGCACTATCGTGATATGACAGATGACCTAATAACAGAAGTGGCTACCAAATGACTAATGATTGAGTAGCATATATAGTATGGACACAGAGAACAAGGGATAACTGGGTCTTAGGCACAAGTTATGTTTATCTCACTGCTTAACATACTATATAATTTGAAACATTTATTTCTGAAACTTTCCTTGTCATACTTTTAGACTATAGGAAACTAAAATTGCAGAACAGAAAATCTTGACTAAGGGGCTACCTGTATTACATGCATGGCAAGTAGAGTCCATGTGGTTGGTATATAAGTAACTCATCTGTAGATTTTTGCCAGAATCGGTACCTTTGTGCATTTGTTTTGCCCTGAAGAAAGGCTCTGATGAGCTGATACATTGGAAGGATACACCTTTTCCTAATCCACACAGAGACATCTACTGTGACTGGCCTTGGCCACCATGAACTTGTTATGAATTTAGGCAGAGTATACTTAAAACAAACAAAGCAGAATGTTATGATTGGTGGCTTTTCTCTTTCTAACCTGGAACATAGCTAGCTGTTTAGGCCTTAATAAACTAGGTTTGCATTGTAAAAGCAGTGATCTAGATCGGTAGGTCACATGGGCCTAGGTTAGCACTGCTGTTAGAGAAACTTCTTGAAGTCATATTGGGTGGTGGAGAGAAGCCCAGTGAGGGGGGAAGAAGTCAAGTCAGACCCATACCTGAGACTGCAGGGATTTGGAGAGAAGAGCATGCTGGTTTGGTGGTGTGACCAGAACTTGTTGCATTGTTGCCCAGATGCCATTTGTTTCCAAAAGGCATAGAACTTACTCCACGCCTGTTGCCAAATACATAGGCTTTGCAACATCTCACTTTCCCAGATCTAGGTAAGGATTTGGGTGGGAAGTGACAAGAGACATCATTAGAGGCTGAAAAGATGCTTTCTCCTTTTACAAAGCTGATAGGAAAGTGATCTAGTCTAGCTGTAGTGCCACGAGTCCAGCTCGCCAGCTCCACAGTTGCGTCGTGAGCTCTGGGACTCGGTGGGGATAAACATGTGCTTTGAGTTTTCCAAGTGAGTCAGACTCACGCTGCGAGATAAATGCTGATAGCAAGCAGATGTGACGTGCTTTTCAAGAGTGATAGGAGGGGCACGAGAGAGGGGCAACTATGGGATTGGCATCTTGCACATGCTTTGAGGGGATGGGCTAACACTAAATGGGGCCTGCTCCCTTAACAAGAAACACTGGGTCATGGGTGATTCCCCCCACTTATTTCTTCCCGTAAGTGGAATCTACATTTTTAAGCCTTAAATGTAAACGTGTTCTGGCTCCAATTTGTCAGCCAACTCTAATCGCTTCAAAAGTTTATATAAACTCTAGGTGAGTAATTTCCCCAAGTACAGTACCCTTTTGGAATGCATGTGCCCTGAACTCAGATTAAACTTTTAACCCCACATTTTTGGGGGAAGGATTATTATCTGTTTTTATTGTTTAAAAAGGCAATCATAAACACAAGAACATTGAGTGCCCTCCAGTGACTGAGCCTGGTACACTGTCTCCTTGCGTTGTACATGTCTGGGGACCAGGGATATACTTGACTTCCTAAAAATGGAAGGAGAGAGAGAGGAAGGAAAGAAAAGATTGCTCAGGCCCAGTGTTTCAGAACTAAAACTACAGGGCACTAATATTCTTGTCTTTCTTATGACACTCCCAACTAGTCAACTGTCTGGAGGGCCTTGTGCCTTCCTCAGTCAACTACAAAAATATGAGTGTCTCCTATCCAAGTACTAAGCAGCTGTGGACAAAACCTTGAGTGTCTATTTGCTGTTACACACCACATGCCAGTTGCTAAGTTTTACCCATAGCTATTCCTCAGCACAGCCTCAGGTCTGGCTCTAAGATTGCTCTGCCTTGTTCCAGGCTTGGCTTTCATTTACTCCATCTCCTTCCTTTAGGCACATGATAAAGAGGAGTGAGACTCTTCCATCAGGTTGGGCAGAGCAAATATCAGATGTCATGCTTAAAGATGGAGGTTCTCTTTGCAAGTTTGGTGCCTTTCTCCCTGTACTCATCTGCTTGGACCCTTGTGAAATTTGTTAGGCCTTTAGTATGTGGCATGTGTATTTGTTTTGCTTTTTGTTTGTTTGTTTAAATCTGAGTTGGTAGCATCAACATGGAAACAGGTAGACTGAGTTATTCTTCTATTTGTAGTAGATTTTGTTTGATGACTACCAAGATGCATTTGGCATGGTACTGGGGGAAACAAGATGGCTGGGGATCATACATTAGTTCTGCTGCCAACTCACTGTGTGGCCTTTAGCAAGGCAAAGTGTCTGACTAGGCCACAGCTCATCCAATTGGAAATGGGAAGAGCTGGATTTTTGTCTGCTTACTGAGACAGTGACAGTCCTGTTCATTTCTGTGATGTTTCAAGAGAAAGCAAACAATAACACAAGAAACAAATGCTCAAAACCCAGAGCAGAGAGCTGCACGAACTGCATGAGCATCCTCTGCAATTGCTCTCCTAGTACATTTTCATACAATTTCTGTAAACACTTCAATGCCATTTTCATGTTCCGTTACATTGTACAGCAGATATTTTAGATTCAGTGTGTGTGTGTATGTGTGTGTGTGTGTGTGTGTGTGTGTGTGTGTGTGTGAGAGAGAGAGAGAGAGAGAGAGAGAGAGAGAGAGAGATGTGTGCAGGCACATGCAAGTGTGTATATATAATTATCTTTTATGTGTGTATGTATGTATATATGTGTTATATATATATATACACACACACACACATGAATGTTAGAGATTATCTTCAGGTCTTTCATTCATCAGGAACAGTCTACCTTGGGTATTGTTGTTGTTGCCTTCCTTTCTTTCTAGTTTTGAGGTGCTTGAAGATTCTTGAAAAGAATATCAATGCTTTTTCCAGGTAGCTGGACCAAAAGCACCTGATTTATTTACTTGGTTTATTTTTTTAGTATTATTTGTTAAAAGGTACACATATGTGATAGTGCTGCAATTTTGAATGGAAAAAATGACATCTGTGCAAACAGTTCATATTAGCAAGAGAAGAGTGCTGGGATTGGCCAGCATTATGTAAATGAAGCACTGCAGAAAAGACAAGAACTATAGGGAACTAAGGAAAGAACAAATAGTCAGGGAAGAGGATGGCAATGCCAGGGGCAGCTTATTAGTGCCAGGAGTGGGAATGGATAGGGGTGTGGCTGAATAGGGCCCTCCCCTCTAGAAGGAAGCTGCTCTAGATCTAGTAATTATCTTTTTATCATCATCTTTGTCTTCATCACAGATTAAAGCATTGTTTCAGCTTATCAAGAAAAGCCCTGTAATCAGGTTAGGATGGGGCTAGCTACCTACATGTATAGCATCAGCTACTTTTCAACATCCCAGTGAAGATGCTAATTAGGAAT
>PVIU01035211.1:0-10576 GCA_004026605.1 Ondatra zibethicus | reverse complement strand
GGGGACCGGGAGAAGGGGAAGAAAGGAAAAAAATTTTTTTTATCTTTAATTATGTTCTTGAATGGAAAAAATAAAACAAAACAATGTATGGAAAAAAAAAAGAGTGTTCTTATGAATATTCATAATGTGGGTTGCATATTCATATAGGTAAGGTGACCCTTTTGTTTCTCCCAAATCACAGTAGATTGATTGGATTGCTTTTAAGGGTATTACTTTCTATGATCTTCTACAAAAGGCCACAAAAGGGGGGGGTAAAGTCACAATATCAATAATACAATAAAGTCAAGGCATTTTTTAACATTCAGTGTGTGTGTGTGTGTGTGTGTGTGTGTGTGTGTGTGTGTGCGCGCGCGCGTGCATGTTACTGTGCTCCCACACCAAGGCACATCCATGGAAGTCAGGGAACAACATTTTTTCTCTCCACAATACGGGTCCTAGGAACCAAACGAAGGTTGTCAGAATCAAAAGCAAATGCCTTTGCCCACTGAACCATCTGAACCACTTACCAGCCTGAAGCCAAGGTCTTTTGAGGATACTGACCTTCCCTAGTGAATATGTGTGTGGGAATGCCCCGGCAACATCGTTTTTTATAGAGAGGTGTTGTTGGGGTGTGGGTACTTAGATGTACTTCTTGAACACTGGAGATGGAAGGGTATAGTGGGGGTTGGGGGATCAGTGGAGGGTAAAAGTGGGGGGAAGGGGAGAATCAACTAAAACTATGTATGAAAATGCCATAAATAAATCTGTTATAATAATAATAAGTTTTAAAATGAAGATTATTAATTACAGTGTGGGGGGGATTAGGATCCTAACTGAGAAAATGGATTTATTTACAATTTGGCCAAAAATGGGAGAAAAAAACTCTTAGTTTTTTTTCCCACCTGTTCTATAGCAGCTTTATAATTTTATAGGACAGATGACACAAAGCCAAGAAATTGGTGTATTGTCAGAACTGAATGAATTCTCATCCTAGTAGACAAGAAACTCCCTTTGCTGGTACCAGGATTTCAACCTTTCCCTTCCAGATGAGAATTCTTTTTTTTTTCTTTCTTTTTTTAATTTTTTTATTTTTCCATGATATTTATTGAGCTCTACATTTTTCTCTGCTCCCCTCCCTGCTTCTCCCCTCCCTCCTTCAATCCTCCCCCAAGATCCCCATGCTCCCAGTTTACTCAGGAGATCTTGTCTTTTTATACTTTCTACTTCCCATGTAGATTATATCTATGTAAGTCTCTCTTAGTGTCCGCATTGTTGTCTAAGTTCTCTGAGATTGTGGTTTGTAGGCTGGTTTTCTTTGCTTTATGTTTATAAACCACCTATGAGTGAGTACATGTGATAATTGTCTTTCTGTGTCTGGGTTACCTCACTCAAAATAATGTTTTCTAGCTCCATCCATTTTCCTGAAAAATTCAAGCTGTCGTTACTTTTTTCTGCTATGTAGTACTCCATTGTGTAAATGTACCACATTTTTTTTTATCCATTCTTCGATCGAAGGGCATTTAGGTTGTTTCCAGGTTCTGGCTATGACAAACAAAGCTGCTATGAACATAGTTGAGCACATGTCCTTGTGGCATGATTGAGCATCCTTTGGATATATACCCAAAAGTGGTATTACTGGGTCTTGAGGAAGGTTGTTTCCTAATTTTCTGAGAAATTGCCACACTGACATCCAAAGGGGTTGTACCAGCTTGCATTCCCACCAGCAATGCAGAAGTGTTCCCTTTCCCCCACAACCTCTCCAGCATAAGTTGTCATCAGTGTTTTTGAACTTGGCCATTCTGACAGGTGTAAGATGGAATCTCAGAGTTGTTTTGATTTGCATTTCTCTGATGACTAAGATGTTCAACTAAGGATGTTGAACATTTCCTTAAGTGTCTTTCAGCCATTTTAGGTTCCTTTGTTGAGAGTTCTCTGTTTAGGTGTGTACTCCATTTTTTTTATTGGATTATGTGATCTTTGGTGTCCAATTTCTTGATTTATTTGTGTATTTTGGAGATCAGACCTCTGTATGATGTGGGGTTAGTGAAGATGTTTTCCCATTCTGTAGGCTGTTGTTTTGTCTTGTTGACCGTGTCTTTTGCGTTACAGAATCTTTTCAGTTTCAGGAGGTCCCATTTATTAATTGTTTCTCTCAGTGTCTGTGTTCCTGGGGTTCTATTTAGGAAGTGGTTCACTGTGCCAATGCATTCAAGGGTATTTCCCACTTTCTCTTCTATAAGGTTCAGTGTGGCTGGCTTTATGTTGAGGTCTTTGATCCATTTGGACTTGAGTTTTGTACATGGTTGATAGATATGGGTCTATTTTCATTTTTCTACATGTTGATATCCAGTTATGCCAGCACCACTTGTTAAATATGCTTTCTTTTTTGTCGAATGCTTTTTCGGCATCTAATGAGATGATCATGTGGTTTTTATTTTTCAGTTTGTTTATATGGTGGATTCCATTGACAGATTTTCACATGTTGAACCATCCCTGCATCTGTGGGATGAAAGCCGACTTGCTCATGGTGAATGATGGTTCTGATGTGTTCTTGGATTCTATTTGCTAGTATTTTTGCATCAATGTTCATGAGTGAGATTGGTCTGTAATTCTCTTTCTTAGAAATGTCTTTCTGTGGTTTGGGTATCAGGGTAATTGTAGCCTCATAAAAAGAGTTTGGTAATGTTCCCTCTGTTTCTATTATGTGGAATAATTTGAGGAATATTGGTATTAGTTCCTCTTTGAAAGTCTTGTAGAATTCTGAGCTGAAACCAGCTGGTCCTGGACTTTTTTTGTTTGGAAGACTTTTGATGACTATTTCTATTTCTTCAGCAGTTATAGGTCTGTTTAATTTGCTTATCTGGTCTTGATTTAATTTTGGTAAGTGATATTTATCCAGAAAGTTGTCCATTTCCTTTAAGTTTTCCAATTTTGTGGAGTACAGGTTTTCAAAATATGATCTGATGATCCTCTGTATTTCCTCCGTGTCTGTTGTTATGTCCCCCTTTTCATTTCTGATTTTGTTAATTTGGATATTCTCTCTCTGCCTTTTGGTTAGTTTGGATAAAGGTGTGTCTATTTTGTTGATTTTTCTTGAAGAACCAACTCTTTGTCTCATTGATTCTTTGTATTGTTTTCTTTATTTCTATTTTGTTGATTTCAGCTCTCAATTTGATTATTTCGTGGCGTCTAGTTCTCTTAGGTGAGTTTGCTTCTTTTTGTTCTAAAGTTTTCAAATGTTCTGTTAATTCACTAGTATGGGATGATATTTTGTATCTAATAAAACTTTATTTAAAAAAACAGACTACTCCATATTTGGCTCCAATTCAGCTTGCTGGATGCTACGTTAAAAGAGCATAACAACTCAGAGCAAATATATTCAAGACACCCATCTCCTCGCTTTTTTCCTTTTCCCTCCTTCCCCCACTCCCACTTCTTTCTTTCCACCAACAAGGTCTTGCTAAATAACCCAGGCTTACCTCTAACTTGAGATCCTTCTGCCTCAATCTTCTAAATGTGTGTTTTCAGGCATGCTCTACTTTGCTAGGCCTTCAAGATTCCTTCTTAAAGGCAAAGTATCCATTATTACTAAATGACCAAAAATGACAGTTAATTGTCTTTGTCTGTTAAAATATTTAAAAATTTTCAAATGCATGACTCTCATATGGTTGGTTACTTTTAGGTAAGAGGTATAAAATGGGCTAATGTTTGTTTTTCTTGCATAATCTGTAACAGTTGGAATTTTTTGAGACAGTCTCATGTATGACAGGCTGGGCCAAAATTTATTGTATAGCCAAGGATGACCTTGAACTTCTGATTCTCCTGATGTCAGCTCTCAAGTGCTGGGGTTACAGGCATAGGCCAACATGCCTTGTTGTATGCAGTGCTCAGGATCAAACCCAGGGCTTCAGCATGCTAGGTAAGCTCTTCACTGGCTGAGGTACATCCTCAGTTCACAACTGAATTTTTGACATGAGTTCTTGCTGTGTTGTCCACACTGGTTTGGAATTCCTTTGCTTAAATGGTCTTTCAGCCTCAGCCTTCTGAACAGCTGGTTCTTTAAGTGTGTGCCAACATGCTAGGATAGACCCTGTGATGTTAGGAATAGACCCTAACATCCCTTTTAGGTAGCTCCTAATCAAATAGATCAAAAATAATCAGATATATTTTCTCCTTTAGACAGATTATTCATGGCTAGAAATGTCTGCTGAAGGTCTGTTGCAAAGCCCCTTTGCCTCTTCCCGTATGTCAGTTTGGACCTTCACATGCTTTACTAGGGTGAACCTGATCTGGTCCCCTAGATGAATGACAATGTTTTCTTGGTGTTTTTTTGGTTTTGTTTTTCTTGGAGGGAGGGCTTTTTTTTTTTTGGCTTAATGTTTGGAGGTTGCTTGTTTCTTCAGCAGCTAGTAGTGGATACATTAGGCAAAAGGAAACACAGGAAGCAAGTTATCCCACTGGCTTTTCCCCTGCACACAGGGTTTTAGTTGAACTGAATGGGAGAAATAGGCAGGAATATGCCCACCCCATCTTCTCTGGGAATCTCATTGTGGGGTGCTAGAGTTTATCAATGCTGATTTGGTTTATGTGATTCTTTACATCAACTGATCTTATTATATGATTTTTCTTCAACCTGTTGCTGTACCATATTACATTTATTGATTTTGAGAAAATAGCCAGTCTTTCATACCTAGAACAAATCTTATTTGCTTATGTGGTCAAATTATTTTAAACATTACTGGATTTGATTTGCCTCCCTGCCTACCTGCCTGTAGATAGGAGATGTCTGTGTATAGTTAGTTTTCTTTCTCCCTGTATGTACTATTTTAAAAAACATCTTCATCATTATTATTTGTGTGTGTGTGTGTGTGTGTGTGTGTGTGTGTGTGTGTGTGTATACCTGAGGTTAGAGGCATCTCCTGGTGTTGACTAAGGTTTCTGTCCCACCTGGCTCTGCAGCTGTTTAGTCCCAAAGAAACACTCAGAGGTCTATATTAATTATAAACTGGTTGGCCTATTACCTCAGGCTTCTTATTAACTCTTATAACTTATATTAACCCATAATTCTTCTCTGTGTTACCCACGTGGCTTGGTAACTTTTATCAGTGAGGCAGTCTCATCTTGCTTCCTCTGAGTCTGCAATATGACTGCAGACTGACTCTTTCCTCTTCTCAAAATTCTCCTGTTCTTGTTGCCCCACCTCTACTTCCTGCCTGGTCACCCTGCCTATCCTTCCTGCCTGGCTACTGGCCAATCAGCATTTTATTAAAACAATATAAGGCCATTGTCCCACAGCATCCTAGAGCTGGAGTTACAAACAATTGTGAGCTTCTGATATGGGTGCTGGGAAATGAACTCGGGTCCTCTGCAAGAACAATACATGTTATTAATCACTGAATCATGTTTGTTTTAAAATGTTTTTTGTAGCAAAGTAACATTAGACTCACAAAATGAATTGACAGCATGGTATAGTGGCACAAGTGTATAATCCCAGCATTGAAGAGAAGGAAGTAGGAGGATCACAAGTTCAAGGACAGCCTAGACTGAATAGTATAAACCTTGTCAACAAAAAGTGTGTGTGTGTGTGTGTGTGTGTGTGTGTGTGTGTGTGAAGATGGCTCTAAGTTAAGGTTAAAAACACTTACTATTCTTCCAGAGGGCCCAGATTTGGTTCGCAGTATCAGAATGATGGTTCACAACCACCTCCAGTTTCAGGGGCTCTGACACCCTCTTCTGGCCTCCATCAGTGCTAGGAATGCACATGGTGGACATACATCCATATAGACAAAACAGTCATTCACATAAAATAAACCACTCCCTAAAAGAACTTCACAAATGGAAATATTTACTTTTTTATTATTTGGAACAGAATTTACCAAATTGGTACTGATGTCTCTGTAGATTTATTCACTGAAAACCATCTCGACAAAAACCACACACACACACACACACACACAAACATTCCTTCTCTCTCTTTCTTTTTTTAAAATTGAGACTGAGTCTCATGTAGTCTATGCTGACCCTGAACCTAATCCTCTACCTTCCACTCCTCAAGTGCTGGAATTATAATGTACAATGCATGTATGGTTAGTTGCTGTTTTTTGCATTTTAGTCATAAATATATGTATGTGTAAGTATGTATATAAACACATATGTATATACGTTTTTATATAGCCCGAGCTGGTCTTGAGCTTACTATATAGCAGGGGATTACATAGAACTTCTGATCTTCCTGCCTTCCCCTACTGGTTGCTGTGGTTACACAATTTCTGTGGTTACTGTGTAGGTCTTGCTATTGTGGAACTTGGTCTGTAAACCAGGCTGGCCTCAAACTCACAGAGATCAGTCTGCCTCTGCCTCCCAAGTGCTAGGATTAAAGGTGTATGCCACCATCTCCAAGCTTATTTATTTATGTGTGGAGGTCAGAGGACAACTTGTAGGAGTTGGTTCTCTCCTTCTACCATGTGGGTCCCAGGATCAAGCTCAAACACTTGATGACCTTGCAGAGGACTTATGTTGACGATTGCCTGCAAAATATAGGACTCCCAGCTATTTCTCCAGCACCATGTCTGCCTGCCTGCTGCCATGCTCCCCACCGTGATAATAATGGACTAACCCTCTGAATTGTAAGCAAGCCCCAAAGGACAAGATCTCCTGAGTAAATTGGGAGTGTGGGGGTCATGGGGGAGGGTAGAGGGGAGGAAGAGAGGGGAGCGGAGAAAAAAGTGTAGCTCAATAAAAACAAAAAAAGAGTTGCTGTGGTCATGATCTCTCTTCACAGCAATAGAAACCCTAACTAAGACAGGATGTTGGAGATTGAAGTCAAGCCATCAGCCTTGGCGGTGAGCACTTCATCTACAGAGCCAGCTCAGCTCTCAAACAACTTGTTGACTCAAAGTGGCTTTCAGAACATGGACATGGTTTTGAATTTCAGCACTCAGGAAACTGAGGGAAGGAGCATGAATTTGAGACTAGCCTGGGATACATAGCAGGAACCTGTGCCCAAAACCAAAATGAACAATTTTCTACTTCAAAACTTGGCCACAACACCAAAGAGACACAGACACAATTTCAGTAACAAAGCAGAAAGTGTTCTCTATGTGTCTTCCACAGCATATCCCACAGGCAGGTGGATGAACACACTCTGTTCTAGCTGCTCCCTAGATCCTGAGGGCTATTATTTTGGAAGACTGCTGAATGTTTCTTGGTTCTTTTCCTTTTTTTTTTTTGTTTTTGAGACAGGGTTTCTCTGTGTAGTCTTTTCTGTTATGGAACTAGCTCTGTAGACCAGGCTGGCTTTGAACTCAGAGATCTGCCTCTCTCTGCCTCCCTATTGCTAGGATTAAAGGCGTGTACCATCACCACCTGGCTATTGGTTCTTGTGATTCCTAAAAAGTGCTGGTTTTTATGTTACATTAGCAAAAGTATGCATTTTGAATCAAGTTTGTCTTGCCAAAATGGGTATAGACAATCCCTGGTGTAGAGAGCTCCATATGTACTATTAGTCAGGATATATTTCCAAACAAATAAGTAAAAGACTAGATTTCTGTGAGGTATTCAAAGAAGTAGTCTCAATAACTTAATTTTTAAAATGATAGCTCAATTTTTAGTGTAAGCCTGTAATCCCAGCAATTGAAAGGTAGAGGAAAGAAAAATCAGGAGTTCAAGGTCATCATCAGTTACTAACCAAGTTTGAGGCCAACTTTGGACTATCTGAGACTTTATCTCAAAATTTAAATTTTTCAAAAAGAGGCAACAACATAGTGGGGTGTGGTGGCTGGCATGCCTTTAATCTCAGCACTCTGGAAGGCAAGTGAAATTTGAGGTCAGCCTGGTCTACACAGCTAGTTCTGGGACATCCCGGGCCACACAGAGGAAAAAAAAAGAGGCAACAAGCCGGGCGGTGATGGCGCACACCTTTAATCCCAGCACTCGGGAGGCAAAGGCAGGCGGATTTCTGTGAGTTCGAGACCAGCCTGGTCTACAGAGCTAGTTCCAGGACAGGCTCCAAAGCTACAGAGAAACCCTGTCTCGAAAAACCAAAAAAAAAAAAAAAAGAGGCAACAACATGGCCAGTATACAGTATTATAGGATTTTGATAATTTCCTAGATTTGATAAACCCTTTGATGGACCCTACATTAATATTATTTTATTGGGCTGGCAAGATGGCTCAGTAGGTAGAGACACTGATAAAGTCAACAACCTGAGTTTAGTCTCACATGGTGGGAAGATATTGGGCCAAAATTATCTCAGGGCCTGTACCTCGAGGCCTATAGGACAGAAAAAAGCCTGGTTTGAGTTTGAGTGAGGATGAGACAGGAAAAATTAGGTGGATGCCCTTCCAACCAGAGGGAGGGTTTGGCTGCCTCTCATTGGATGGAGGTAACCCACATCACACCATGTCACTTGAGCTATATAAGCTGATGCTCACAGTAATAAACTGAGTTCCTGCTTTGATTTGGCTCCCTATCACGTCTGATTGTAGTGCATCGTGGGACTGTGGATCTGGTGGTCCTGTGTCATGGGGCTGCAGGATGGGTGGATAGCGCACTCACCTTTCCCTGGAGAATAAGGAGGCTCAAGAAGCCTAGCAACGGAGGCTCAAGAAGCCTAGCAACGGAGGCTCAAGAAGCCAGCAGGAAGCAAGAAGTGACTTCTGTAAGTGCCTCTCTAACCTCTCTCTGCAGATATGTCCCTTTTGTACTCATACAAAATAAATAAATTATAATTCATACAATTCAATATATTATTTTATCAACATTGCTGTTCTTCAAGCAATCTCTGAAACTGAGTTTTAATCAGATTTTGATTCATGATTGTTATTATTTATTTACTTACTTCTGTGGTACTGGAGATTGAACACAGGGTCTTACATACACTAGGGAATTGCTCTACCCACTCACTGATCTACTTTCTTAGCTTCTTTTGTACTTTTAAAATTTGAGACAGGGCCTTACTAAGTTGTCTAGGCTGACTAGAACTCTCTGTGTAGAACAAGCTGCCTTGAACTTGTGATCCTCCTGTCTCAGACTACTGGGTAGCTAGGATTATAGACCTGAACCAGGGGAACTAAATTCCTATTTTTTGTTTGAGAAATTGCCTATGCTGGCTTCATGTCTACCCTCAAGGGATCCTCTTATCTCAGCCTCCAGGTTTAAACCTTGTCTTATCTCATCATCTCATCTTGCCTAGTCTGTCTTGTCTTGTCTCCTGTCCTGTCCTCTCCTTCTCTCCCTTCCCTTTCTTTCCCTCTTCTCTTTCTCTTTCTCTTTCTTAAAAGAGGAACAATGCTTCCATGCTGGCCTCAGACTCACTATGTTGCCCAGTATGACTTCAATTTTTGATACAATCTTCCTGCTGCCACCTCCTCCTGTGA
This sequence comes from Ondatra zibethicus, assembly GCA_004026605.1. Taxonomy (NCBI): domain Eukaryota; kingdom Metazoa; phylum Chordata; class Mammalia; order Rodentia; family Cricetidae; genus Ondatra; species Ondatra zibethicus. The sequence continues at coordinate 1,220 of PVIU01035211.1, read as the reverse complement.
TGTACCATCACAGCCAATTTATGAGGTTCTGGGGACTTTTGGCATGCAAGACAAGCACTCCACCAACCAAACTATACCCTTAGCCCAGCTTCATATTGTTAAAGCTGTTTTGTTTAGTTCATGCAGGTATGTGTGGGATGCCAGGGTTGTTCCAGTCTTCGTGATTGCACAACATGTGTGTATTTGCTTCCATCCTTCAGACTAGTAATTCCTCCTGCTCTATCTTCAAGATCATTCATCCTGTGTCCTATTTATTCTGTCACTGAACAGGTCACTTGAGATGTTTTGTTTGTTTTTAAGTTTTGTTTTGGGGCTGGAGAGATGGCTCAGTGGTTAAGAGCACTGCCTGCCCTTCCAAAGGTCCTGAGTTCAGTTCCCAGCAACCACATGGTGGCTCACAACCATCTGTAATGAGATCTGGTGCCCTCTTCTGGCCTGCAGGCATACATGCAGACAGAATACTGAGAATATTGTATACATAATAGATTTTTTTAAAAAAGTTTTGTTTTGAAGCAGGATCCCATACTGTAGCCCAGGCTGCCCAGTCAGTACTCCTGCCTTGGCCTCTGAAGTACTGGGAATGAATTTTAAGTTTCATGTACTTTTTTTCCAGTTGTGTCATTTCTGTTTGCTTCTGTTTTGTACCTCCTGGTGTGGGTTTCCATTTCTTCATTTATTTCACATTTATTTGTAATTCTTTTTTAAAATTTCATTCATTCATAAATTTTATGTATATGGGTATTTTTTTCTGCATGTACATATACAAACCAGAAGAAGGCATAAGCTGCCATGTGGGCACTGAAAATTGAACTCAGGACCTTCGGAAGAGCAGTGAGTGCTTCTAACCACTGAACTTATCTCAACACTTATCTGTAATTCTTTATTGAATCGCTTTTGTTATTATACTTTAAAAACTTCCTCACATAGCTCTAGCATCTGATGGACCTTGGTTTTTTCTTTTAATTGATTAGTGAATTCTGCTTTTCTTTTTTTTTATTTTTTTTTTATTTTATTTTATTTTATTTTTTTTTCCACACATTGTTTTGTTTTATTTTTTCCATTCAAGAACATAATTAAAGATAAAAAAAAATTTTTTTTTCCTTTCTTCCCCTTCTCCCGGTCCCCTCCCACTACCCCCACCCCTCCTCCCTCCCCCTTCTTCCTTGAAAGAGGGCATGGTGCCCTGCCCTGTTGGAAGTCCAAGGCCCACCCCCATCCCT
>PVIU01035210.1:0-10576 GCA_004026605.1 Ondatra zibethicus | reverse complement strand
TGAGGGCTCAGAGGCTGGGACAGGACAGGAGGTGAGGGCTCAGAGGCTGGGACGGGAGGTGAGGGCTCAGAGGCTGGGACAGGACAGGAGCTGAGGGCTCAGAGGCTGGGACGGGAGCTGAGGGCTCACTCCACGAACCACAGAGAAAGCAGTGCAGTGAAGTAGAAAAGGCATCAGGCTTTTGTTTGTTTGTTTGTTTTTCAAAACAGGGTTTCTCTGTGTAGCCCTGGCTGTCCTGGAACTCACTCTGTAGACCAGGCTGGCCTCGAACTCACAGAGATCTGCCTGTCCCTGCCTCCCAGGTGCCCCCACACCTGGCTACCTGCCTTAATCTTTTAGACAGGGTCTCTCACTGAACCTGGAGCTCGCTGTTTCTACTAAGCTGGACGACCAGAAAGCTCAAGGGAGGCCATCTCCACTACCCAAGAATTAGAGTCAGAGATGTAGGCTGTCATGCCTGGCTTTTTACATAGGTTCTGGGGATGCCAGTCTTCACCCTTGCACAGAAATTCTATCTAACTGAACCAACTCCCAAGCTGTGTTCTTTGTGGGTATTGTTGGAATGATGTTGGGTTGTTTTCGTTTGTGACAGGGCTTCACTGTGTCACTCAGGCTGCCTGGAACCCAGGACCCCACCCCACCCCCAGCCTCCTGTGCGGGGATTACAGGCATGTGCCACCACACTTGGTCTGGTATTCACTGTTAACTATGCATTTCTGGCTACCTCTCTATTTATACATTCTTGTTTGTAAAGCCTTTGAGGTCGCATGCCTAGTTTTGCATGTACTTTATCTATTTTTGGAATCAAGCAGACTAAACATAATTAATCATTTTCTTGATGATCTGGGGTCCCTCGCATTGGTTGGCTTGAGGCATGGCCTGGGGCTGGTGAAAGTCAAGGCCACAGACATTCTCACCTCTCCCCTTTGCTTTTCTCCAGATTCCTGCCCACACCAGCCAGCTCCCTACTCCCCCTGCCTAATTATGTGCTTTTTAATGAGTGAGCCAAGCAATTAACCAGATAATTAAGTACATCTGAGCAGGGATAGAAATAGAAGGAATGGGGTACAGGCGCCCCACAAGGCTGAGATTCGGGAACTTGAAAATACCTTTGGCCTCGTTTACAGCCACCAACCGTTTCTTTCAGAGCTGCGGCTGGCGGATGGGGTTGGAACTCCCACATCACCTAAGTGTCCCATAGTTTCTCAGTCAACCTTGTTTCTGTGAACTCGATGGAAATGAACCAACATTGGGCTGGGCTGGGAGGGGGCAGGGTCCTTTTAAACACCTGCAGACACTACATTATGCACTGCATATATGAACTTAGTATGTATGTGTGGTGTATGTGTGTGTGCTGTATGGACTTTTAGGGTAGGTGTACAGGATATACATGCCTATGAATATGTGAAGGTAAGTAGTCAATTTTTTAAAATTACAATAATTTACTTTCTCTCTGTGTGTGCACATGTGTACACATGCCACAGCACATGCGTGGAAGTGAGAGGACAACCTGCAGGAGCGGATTCTCTCCTTCTACCATGTGGGCTCCAGAATCAACTCTAGAAGAAGAGCTGGAGAGAAAGCCACCCCACCGGTACCCCCTTTATTTTCTGAGGCAGGGTTTCCTGGTGAACCCCGTTTCAGGATCCCCGTGTCTGCATTCCCCAGTGCTGCAATTCCAGGCGCACACAGCCGTGCCTGTCTTTCTCTATGAGTTCTGGAGATCTGAGCTCAGGCCCTCACGCTCATATGGCAGACACTTCCCAAATGAGCAACTTCCCGAGCACCGTTTACTCCGGAGTTTTGTTTGGTTGGTTCTGTCTTGTTTTAAATAAAGTCAATTTCTCTGTGGGGAATAATCACCAGAAGTCTTCTCTGTAATCACTGGAGAGCAAAACCTCTGCTCCAAGTCCAAAATGGGGTCTGAGTGTGGCTCAGTACACACAGTGTTTGCCTACTGTTCTGGGCTTGGCCCCTGCACCACAGAAACCGTGTGTGAAGGCACACACCTAATAATCCCAGTGCTCTGAGATGGGAGCAGGACGGTCAGAAGCTCAAGTCTACCTCAGCTGCATAGGGAATCTGAGGCAGAATGAGATCCAGTCTTTTCTCCCTCCCCACCTTTTGTCTCTTTGTTTTCGCTTTTTGTTTTTCTCTCTGTGTAACAGTCCTGGCTGTCCTGGAACTAGCTCTTGTAGACCAGGCTGGCCTCGAACTCACAGAGATTGTCTGGCCTCCGCCTCCTGAGTTCCCAGGATTAAAAGTGTGTGCCACCACCACTGCCCAGCTCCCTCCCTACCTTTTAAATTACCTGGGAGTACATGCACATGCCTGTGCCCACAGCAGTCAGGGCACCCCTGTGGGCACTGAGAAAATGAGTTGCTAGCCTCCCTTCATTCCTCCAACCACCAGACCTAGTTTTTGTTGCTGTTGTTAATGTGCAAATCAGAAATAACTAAAGATGAGATTTCCAACCCAGGTCACAGCTGCAGCTGTCTTGCGAAGATCAAGTAAAGACCTGAGATGTGGGTGGAGCTCAAGCGTCTGTGGCTGGGTTACCCCCAACACGCCCACATCCTGGCCTAGCTCTAACGATAACAAACTGTTCCGTTTAAGCCACACACAGTCCATTTACTGAGGTTGATTTTGCTTTTATTTTTGTAGAATCAACCATTGCCTTCTAAACAAAACACAATTGTCTGACCATTCAAATGAGCCACGAAATGACTACAGAATGTGGGAATAGGTGTCTAAATAAGAACACACACAGACAGACACACAATGGTAATAAAGAAAATGGAAAAGAAAAGACCAGTTCAAGAAAAAAATCAACACTGTTGGTTGCTAAACCCACAGAGAGAATCTGGAAGGAGGAGGAGGAGAAGGAAAACTAGTGGGCGCCTGGTAAGAGGAGTTCAGTTCCCACATCAGGCAGACAGCTGTGGGCCCTCTTCTGGCCCCAGGACACCTGCACACATGTGTCATACACTCACACATACGTATACATAAATAAAAGTCTTTCAAAATAATAATAAATAACATTTAAAAATAGAAGACACTTGTGTGGTCTCAAAGTATACAGAAACACTTTCTTAAAAATTATCACACTATTTTAGTGTGGTGGGGTAGTAGGGAGTGTGGGTATGTGTGTGCCATGGAGGTCAGAGGACAACTTGCAAGGGTCTGTTCTTTCCTTCCAGATCAAACTCAGGTCATCAATATTGGTTTGGTTTTCCAAGAACAGGGTTTCTCTGTGTAGCCCTGGCTATCTTTGAACTTACTATGTAGACCAGGCTGGCCTCCAACTCACAGAGATCCTCTTGCCTCTGCCTCCCCAGTGCTGGGATTAAGGGGTGCGCTAGCACCGCCCGGCACCCACTACTTCCTGATTATAGCAAATAAAGGTAGCAAGCATGGGATGGCAAAGTTGGATAATACTTTAACAGATCAAAATTAGCATGACCAGTGTAGGGCTCCAGCTATGTTCTGAGGACATTTAACCATGAGGACACACCAAACAAGCTCTACTTAAGGCGGGAAGGGACATATGTGTGTTTCTGAAATGTTGCTGGTTCTACAGAATTGAAAATGTTCCAGTTAAAGAGAACTAAAGAGGCTTTTAGCTGAAGGCAAAGCATGATCCTAGGTTCACCCTTGACAAGATGCAAGTACTGCATAGTGCCGCATGTGTGGAGCTCACCTGTAATCTCCATGTTCTTAACCCACCATCGCTGTGCATCCCTTGGCTCTGTCTACAGCACTCAGCAAGCACCAGAGAGAGACAAGTGGTAGACAAGTTCGGAAGAAACATCCCTCTGACAGCTCATAAAGCCAAGGCTGTGGCGGGTTTGTCCATGAGAGCATGCCGTTCTTCAAAGGCCCACGGAGCCACCTTTGCCATGTTTACAGGAGCGAAAGCACAGGATGGGAAGGCAGCACTTAGAGCAAGAACTAGGGGCTGGTGGCTCAACCAGCAAGGTGCCTGCTGCACAAGCGGAGGGGTCTAAGTTCAGATCCCTGGGACCCACATAAAGCTGAATGCGGCAGCCCACAGCTGTCACCCAATACTCCGTGGTGAGACGGGAGGCAAACAGAAGGCAGTCCCCAGAAGCGCACAGGCCAGCTACCCTGGAGTATGCAGCAGCAGAGAAGATCCTGCCCCAAACAAGGTGGAAGGTGAAAACTGACCCCCAAGGAGTCAATGACTTCCCATACCACCATGGCATGTGTTCCCCCCACCCACAGAGTGGGGAAGAGAAAGGAAAGGGAGGGAAGGAGGAGGAAAAAACGAACGTCCAGTCACTGGGTTCAGCACCATCTTGCGTGTGCAGTTTGGACAACGACGATAGCAGACTGTGAACTTGGCCACTGAGGGAAGGGTCAAAGAGGAAAACCCAGCCTCACTACAAAGCCGAAGCTCCGAGAGGGAGATAATTTAACTTCCAGACTAATCCAGGCCAGAGAGTTCCCAACAGAAAGCAAAGATGGGAAGAGCCAGGAAATTAAACACAGCGAGAAAGGTTAAACTGAAATTCCCCAGCTGCAGAAGTGAATGAAGGCCAAGTGCAGAGTGAGAGGAAACTGTGGAGGACGGACGCGAACACTGAAAAAGCGCAACGTTCTGCCAGCGACACCGGCGATATACAGAGTCCTGACTGGAGCTCAATTCTTAACTCTATTTATTTTCTTATTTTTTTTTCATTTTAGGATTTTTTGAGACGGGATTTCCAATACTGCAGGTTGGCTATGAGCACTGGTTACCAGCAATGAACTCCTGATCCTCCGCCCTCCACCTCCCAAGTGCTAGGATTACAGGTGTGCACCACCACACCTGACTTTCTTAAATAGGCAGAATATGAAGTAATTCACTGGGAAAAAGGCAAATATGATTAATAAATACACGAAGCCACATCCAACTTAGCTGCTACTTAAGAAAATGTAAGCAAAACATCAGCTTGTCTAAAGTTAAAAGGATTGTCAAGAGTGTGGGAAGGGCTGGGGAGATGGTGCAGGGGACATCACACTTGCCTCACAGATGTGAGGACAGGAGTTCCGGTCCCCAGAGTCCACGTATATGCCACACAACCTATCTGAAGTTTTAATGATCAAAGTCAGAGCCAGGGGGTCCCCCAGAGCAAGCTAGCTCACTAGATTAACCCAATCAGTGAGCTCTGAGTTCAACTGAGAGTCCCTGTTTATGAATAGGGTGGGAGATGATTGAGGAAGACACCAGAAGTCAACCTAGGGCCTCTGCATGCAGGGATAACACACACGCATGCAAACCTGTATACAAATGTGTGCTGGCACTCATGCAAACACCACACACACACACACACACACACACACACGGGGAAAGGAACACTACTGGCAAAGATATAAATCCCATGTGCTGAAATGTAAGTATGCAAGAAATTGATTTTGGGGGGGTTGTTTGCATACAATGCAATAATCTGGAAAAATCCGCTAACTGGAAATACTTGTATAAATTCCAGAAGAGCCAATGTTTGGCATGCAGGGCTATTACAGAGAAAGGAACATCCCTACCTACTGTCCTGGGAAACATGCAGGATGTGCCCCTAAGTGAGAAGTGAGGGCGGGAGCCAAGCTGTAGGAAATATAAGCTGTGATGTTATTTGTTTGAACAAATCTGGGGGCTGGAGAGATAGCTCCGCAGTTAAGAGTGCTTGCTGCTCTTGCACACTGGAGTTCAGTTCCCAGAACCCGCCTCGGGCTGCTCACAACCACTTACAATGCTAGTTCCAGGGGAATCTCACAATCTCTCTTCTGGCCTCCTTGAGCACCTATACACACATACACACAGACAAACACACATATGCAAAATTAAAAATAAACCTATTTTTAAAAGTCTGTCTGTGGGGGCTGGAGAGATGATTCAGTCAATATAATGCGGACCATGCAAGCTTGAGGGCCTGAGTCTGGTTCCCAGCACCTACGAGAAAACACTGAGCTTGGTGGTGTATACCTGTAATCCCAGCGCTGGGTGGGGGTGCGAGAGAAGGACTCTGGGGTTCCCTGGCCAGCCAGCGGGTGGGGGTGAGGAGAGAAGGACTCTGGGGTAACCTACTCAGCAAGCCCTTGGTCTCAATGACAGACCTCTCAAAACACAAGATGTGTGGCTTCTGAGGGACACCAGAGATTGGCCTCTGACCTCCACACACATATGCTCTTGCACACACGAGTGCACCCATACACACACAAAAGAAAATATGAAAAGTTTGCACGAGTGTGTACGACCTGAATTCAAATCCCCAGATGTCATATAGAAAGCTGAGTGTATAGCATGAGCCTCTAATCCTAGCCGTCCTTGGGGAGATGGAGGACAAAGAGAAAAATCCCCAAAAGCTCCAGGAACAGAGAACCTGAGTACACAGTGGGACAAACAATGGAGACCCTACCTCAAAAAAAAAATGTGGAAGGTGAGGGAGGGTCTGCACCCACGGCTGTCCTCTGACTTCCTCTACACGTGTGCTGTGTTCACACAAAAACACACAGTACTAAATTTGAAGCCCACCCTATGGTAAGTGAACGCCAAGGCAAATTCCATGTTTGTGCTGGCTGGTTTTATGTCAACTTGACACAAGCTGGAGTCATCTGAGAGGAGGGAGCCTCAATTGAGAAAATGTCTCCATGAGATCAGACTGTAGAGAAGGCCTACAGGGTATTTCATAAATTAGTGATCAAAAGGGGAGAGCCTGGCCCATGGTGGGCAGTGCCATCCTGGGGCTGGTGGTCCTGGGTTCTATAAGAAAGCAGTCTAAGCAAGCCAGGGGAAGCAAGCCAGTAAGCAGCTCCCCTTCGTGGCCTCTGCATCAGCTCCTGCCATGGCATCCCTCAATGAACTGTGACTCAGGGCATACCATCCTTTCCTCTCCAGGCTGCTTCTGCTGGTGGTGGTTCATCACAGCAACAGTAACTCAAACTATGACATTTCTCAATTTTCTAGACCACTTCTTGCACAACCAAAATTATGAACATCTCAACTAGCATGGGTCTCCTCTCCTCAAACAGCCTGCTCCGATATGAATGAAATAGCACTTGGATCCCCGGCTTGTAAATACTGCATAACTCAAGGTCAAATTCAGGGCTGGGGAGAAGGTTCTGTTGGTGAAGTGTTTGTCATTCAACTCCACTCCAACAACAAGCACACTTCCGTATCCCCAGCACAGGAGGGTGCAGACAGGCAGACCCCTCTACCCTCCGGAGCCAACAGAGCCAAACTGGAGCACTCTAGCTTCAATGGCATGGAGCTTAGTGGAGAGTGACAGGAAGCAGCTGGCTTTGACTTCTGGCCTCCCACATGTACATGCACAGGCATGCACACCCACAGACAAAAACCATAAACACACGCACAAGAAATAAATGGAAAAACTTCATAGCTAAAAAGCAGTCCGTTCATCACCTCGGAGGAAACAACTCAGTATTTTAAAAACTCAGGTGGCAAAGGATCAGGAGATCCAGGCCAGCCCTGGAAATGTAATGAGGTCCTGTCTCCACACAGAAAGGAAGACAAGAAGGAAGCAGGAGTGAGGGAGGGAGGAGGAGAGAGAGGGAAGGGAGAAGAAGGGAAGGGGAGGAAGAGAGGTGGAAGGAGGAAGGGGGAAGAAAATCAGGGTGGTTGACCCGGTGAGGAGGGGGCATCAGGGACACATGCATGTCGGGTCACCTGTAACTCCAGCTCCAGAAGACCCAAAACCGTTCCTTGGACTCTGCTGACACCGGTACTCACATACCCATACACATACACACACACACACACACACCACTAAAAATTAAAAATAACCCCTTTTGTTTTAAAGGAAGGAAACAAAATGGATGTGTTTTGGGCCATCCAGGGGAATTCACAAGGAAACACTAGTAGGCCATTGACACACAGACAAAAAAAAAAAAAAATCAATGAGACACCCCCCACAGGAAGGCAGGAAAGGACACTGCCATGCTGTCTCTCCAGCAGCTGGAGCCAGGCCCTTGCCTCCGCCTGTGTTTCCCTCGAGGTGCGGACTTGTCTCTTGGCATCATTGGTGAACTACAGCTGCCAGTCTACAAAATCTGGAAACACACTGTTCAGTGTTTTCAAAACATTCATTTTTAAAGATTTTTACTGTTAACTCTGTGTATATGTGGAGAAGGGGTTGAACAGGGGAGTGCGGGTACCCACAGGGGCCAGAAGGGAGCGTGAGTGCCCTAGATCTGGATACAGCTCAGCGTGGGTGCTGGGAACTGAACACAGGTCTGCTGTCAGCGTTCGTGCCCTGAACCACTGAGCCACCGCTCCAGCCCTCAAACACTGTATTACTAACATCTTTTTACACGCAAATTCAAATGTCACTAGAGTTCTAGTGCTGAGAAAGGCACTAGCCTCCGGGCCAAGGCCCTGTGAAGGCAAATCAGGGCCTGGTTCTTAAGGGAGAAGCGGGAAAGGGCGGGCAGGAGGATTTCTCCCTCCGAGGCTGTCCCTGTGTCCAGCAGTTCACCAGAAGCCAGTGGTCTCCTTGAGCACGACATCCGCACTCCCTACACTGCTATGTGGTGAAGCAGCCCATTCCACCAACCTCAGTCACCACCTACGGAACAGGCACCTGGAGAAATAGAAAAGCATGCGTCTCCACCAGCAGGGCTCACTCATGCCCTTCCTTCTGAAAAGATAAACTCATTGGCCTTCAGAAGCCTCTGCAAGGGACTCTTCATGGTTTGGCTTGTGTATGTGTGTGTATATGTGTGCACGCACATATGTGTCTGTGTATGTGTGTGGCGTATGCACGCACATGTGTGCGTGTGTATGTACATATATGTGGTGTGTGCACATATATGTGTGTATGTATGTGTGTGGTGTGTGCGCACATACATGCGTGTGTAGTGTATCTGTGTATATGTGTACATGTATGTGTGGTGAATGTGTGTGTGTGTGCGCACACATGTGTGCCCATGTGGAAATGAGGGAATAAAGCCAATGTTCCTCACGTGACAGTCCCATATTTTTAAACAAGGTCTCTCACTGGCCTAGAACTCAACAGAGAAGACACACCAGCAAGTATGTCCTAAGGATCCATCTGTCTCTACCTCTCTAACCCCATTACACCTAAGTATTTTACATGCGTGCTGGGAATCAAATTCAGACTCTCATGTTTGCATAGAAAACAATTTACTGAATGAACCATACCGTCAACCCTTATTTATTGATGTTAAATGCCTGAATGTACTTATGGTATAGCACATGCATGCAGTGCCTGCAGAGGCCAGAAGAGGGCATCAGATCCCTTGGAACCGGAGTTACATGAGGGTGTGAGCTGCCATGTGGGTGCTGAGAATGGAACCCAGGCCCTCTGCAGGTGCAGTAAACAGTCAACCTCTAAGCCATCTCTCCAGTCACCCCCTGCATTTATTTTTGAGATAAACTTTCATCATATTGCCTAAGCTGGCTTCTACTTCTTAGGCTTACAAGATTCTCCTGTCTCAGTCCCCAGAGTACCAGCACCTCTGCATCCAGTTTGTGAGAAAATGGGATTTATTTTTCCTATCAAACGTGGCTTGCTACGAAGGATCAATATTTCATAAATTTCCCTACCCCCTATAACATTTGTGCAGAGGAATTAGAATCTCTTCATCTCCCTACCTTGTAAAACTGTCTACCAGCCCCACTGCCTTCTGCATTCCCAGAAGTTGGTGGCCCAGAGCAGCTGACTCGTAATACCCGTCAGCCATCTGGGAGCAGGACTGTGAGGCTGAGCCACAGCCAACGAGAATGGACGACCTCCATTCACTGTAGGGTGAAAGACAGGGGCCATTGTGGCCCTGCCTACTGCTTGCTGTCCTGGTGTGGGTAGTGGCAGCACACCTTTTAGTAAAGGAATTGCCTCGGGCTCTGACTGTGCCGGACAGTGGTGGCCCGCCCCGCGCCTTTAGTCCCAGCACTCTGGAGGCTGAGGCAGGAGGGTCTCTGTGAGTTCAAGGCCAGCTAGTTCCAAGACAGGCTCCAAAGCCAGAGAAACCCTGTCTCAAAAAAAACAAAAAATAAATAGAATAAAGAGCACTGACTGCTCCTTCAGAGGACCTAGATTTGAGTCCACAGGTGGCTCATGCCTGTCTGTCACTCTGGTCCCAGAGGATCCATGTCCTCTTCTAGCCTCTGTGAGTACCATATTCACGTGGTATACAGCCATACACACAGGCAAAAACAACCATAAACATAAAAATAAATAAAATGAAAAAAGGGAAGAAATTGCCTTGCTGGGTCACTTTCATTTTGTGTGTGTTTCTTTTTTAATACCGAGAATATTCCTTTCCAAGCAGCTCCATGGGCATTTTGGGTTGTGTATGGTTGGTTTCTTTGGTTTTTGTGTTTGTTTTTACTCTTTGGGGGCCCTCCATTCAGCTCCCAAGTAAACACTTGGAGACTTATTCTTATTTATAAATGCCCAGCCTTAACTTGGCATATTTCTAGCCAGCTTTTCTTAAATTATCCCATTTACCTTTTGCCTCTGGGCCTCTACCTTTCTCTATTCTCTATACCTTTCTTTCTTTCTTTCTTACTCCATGGTTGGCTGTGTGGCTGTGTGGC